>VZRS01004060.1:226760-317134 GCA_013398055.1 Ifrita kowaldi | reverse complement strand
AAAAAAAAAGAGAAGAAGAAGAATGATCGGTTTTGATTTTTCTCTACTTGCCTCAGTATGGGTCAAGGATTTATAACCTTATACCAAAAATTGCCTTCTGACAGGAGCAGCTTAGCTGAAATCAAGCAGTTGGAACATGTAAATCTGTGTAACTATATTAATTTAAACAGACTTCTGAGATTTATACCAACTGAGGACCTGGCTTGGAGGAAAAACTTCTAAGAGAAAGTGTCCTCTAGCTGGGATAAGCAGTTTGGCTCCTAATAACCAATTAACTTTTTTTTTAAAATAAAAGGTGATATAGTGCAGTATCCTGAGTTGTAGGATGCTTTTACCCCGGCATTTCAATGGGAGCCAACTTCCAAAATACTGGCTTGCAGGAGGGAAATAGGGCAAAGCATCATTCACACACTGCCCCTGGTTTCTCAAAAAAAAAAAAAATCAATATTTGCCAAATAGAATTCTTCCTGTGAATCATTTGTAGGATGAGTGGTACGACTGCTTGTGTCATTCCTGAGGAGTTTCTCTCCATCCTGACTGATCTTTCCAAGACCAGGTGTAAAACCCTGAGAAGAAATAATCACTGAGGCTAAAAATGGTGGGACTTTAAAGAATGGATAATTTTCACCTGTACTTGCCCTAATGCCATAGAATCTGCAAGTAACCTCTAAAGGGTCACCAGAAAGGACAGTGAGGTGCTGCCTGTTTTCCTGTAATGAGCCATAATAGCAGCATCCAGGGGCTTCTTTTTTCTGTACTCACAAATTCTGACTGATTCTGGTGTTTTTGAGTTTCTGTTTTAGACCCAGATCAGAATATTGTAATATTCTTTCATTTGTCAGGAGATATATATTTTAGATACATTATTTAATTTATTATTAGCATTCTGCTGCATTCCTGCACATGCTCGAGGAGATTCTACCACACAAGGTTGCAAGAGAGTGAAAAAACCCCAAACAAATAAATTTTAGTTTTTTCCCGTGGGGTAGAGTTGCAGTCTGTATTAACCCTTTATGTACAGTGAGACTCTCTGGTGTTTCACTCATACGTGGACAATTCAGACCTCCGTTATGATAGCATAGGGTTAAAATGTTTCTGAAAATCGTGGTAGCTAAAGTAGGCCTTGGGAATGGGAGTGGGCATTGTCTTTGCTAAAATCATGTGAACCTGCACCTGTGTACCCACCTGTATGGTAGATGATTGCTTAGTAATTAAATATAATTAAAAACAATTGCTTAATCGCAACAAGAATCATGAGAAAGGAACAACAAACATGAGAAAGATTGTGAGGAGGGGGGCTTAAAAGTCGTGCTTGGGTGAAGACAATAGAACAATATTGTTATACAACAGTTATGTAAGGAAAGGGTATAAAAATGTATCCATCTCGAATCCATGTCGGAGTCAGATTTGGGTTTGTACCCCTGATTCCCAGAGCTCTCCAATAAAAGCACCTGCATATAATCATACCGTGATTATGTGTTTCTACGCCAACGATTAGAGATACCTTAAAATAGATGAGATTTGACTCAACTTTACACTTTGGTTTTGGCCTGCTGTTGCCCTGGGCATTTTGTGGCACAGAATTCACATGTTCAAGGATGTCTTTTTTTCTTTATAAGATATGGATATTTGTATCATAGACTCTTAGAAGAGTTTGGGTTGAATGGGGCCTTAAATATCACCTAGTTCCAACCGCAACTGCTACAAATGTTTGTTACATGCTGAACACTATGGATTTTTGAGGCATAAACCTATGTAATTTTATTGCTATTTGCAAACACATATTCAAGAATTCATTCTATAGCAAATAAAACCACTAATAATAATTATTATTATTATAATTACTATTATATAATTATTATATTATTATATTATTATTATAATTATTATTTAATAACAATATTAATTATTATTAAAGTATCCTGGGATCAGGAGGAAGTGTCAAATACTGGCACATTAACTGCACGTCACGGTCTCTGTTCTTCCACCAAGTCTGAAATAATTTGCAGGTTGAAATCATTTCACTTTCACAACAGATGGGAAAAATTCCTGATTCTTCCCTGCAGAATGACGTGTTGAAAGATGAAGAAGCTGTTGAAGAGATTTAAACCATCAGTATAATTTGTTAAGCATTTTGACACTGTGAATGTCCAACCACAGTTGTGTCCTTCTGGTGCTGAAGATAAATGGCAGTGAATCAAGATCTGGTCATGACTCAGGATTTGCTCTGCCTCTGACTGGAAATGGCTCTTTCTGAGGCTAAATTATCATGAAAAGGAGCTCAGCATAACAGAACATTTTCTCTCTTTTCCTTTTTTTTTTTCTTTTCACACTACTTCTTTTCTTATTCTAATAAGGACTTAAAAAATGAGACCCAAATGACCAATAGAAACCACAAAGCAGCATTTTCTGACATTAATATGCAGAATGGACCACACTATTAAACTCTTTTTTTCTCACAAATCTGCACAATGCTCACATCATCGTGTGAGCGTGGAGGATGTGCATCTCTGTGGAAGCAAACCAAGTTAGAAGAACACAGGGGCCTCTCTAGGGCTCATGGCACCACTAGAAACCAGGAACTGTATTCATTTACAAGGTTTCAGAAAACATGGTGTTAGATTCTGCTTTACATGTATTGAGATGTTCCTTTTCCCAGGGAAACTACAACCTCCTGCAGGACATGAGTAGCTCTTTATTGGAGCTTCTCTAATGGCAGGTTTTCTTGTGCCTACTCATTTTCCAATGTTTTTCCTCTGCAAACTACATGAAATCCCCTTATATGAGCAATGTTCTGACTCTGGAAGCAATCACATATTTTTATAGCCAGAGAAAAAAAAAGAACTTGCATTTGTTTGTTGAATCTAATTTTCTGTGTAAAACAGGTGATAAAGTTTTACCTGTTAGCATCTGTTTTGAGCTAATTATCCATTTCTGGCTAAATAATATCCCTTGGTGAGCCAGTCTTTCTTTATACAAAAATACCAAAACAGGAGGCATTCATGGGACCCCTTTGATGTTTATGTCATGTCCTGGCCATGAGAAACATTGGTGCTCTTTTCTTGTTTTTCCCTTGTCTAACTTCTCCATCTTCCTACCAGACCTCTCCAGTATTTTTCACAGTTGCATAAAACGTTTACTTAATACCTTATATTTTATTTAAGAGACACAGACTCTAAATTAAAATCTTCCTACAATCTTCTTTGCAGACCATTAGATGAAATGAGGCTCTTAATTATCCCACTGTAAGACTTCTCTCTGAATCACATCCAATTTAGAGCATCCCTCTAAAGAGGGATGAGAGAGAGACAGTGTAAATGAGCTATGGTAGTCTGACCAATGCAGCACACAAAAGCAAGACTAGTTCCTTGACTGTCCACTTGATTCCTCTTTTTTGTCCAAGGACTATTCAGTTTACCTGACTCAGCACAGTTTTAGACATTCTCATCCAGCTACTTTTTCTTTTGTTTGAGTTCTCTTCCCTGTTGTCCAGAGACAGGACACCTGGGAGTGGTTCAAATTTGCGCCAGGGTAATCTTAGCCTGGGCATTAGGAATCATTTCTTTACCTGGAGGGTGATCAAACATGGACCAGGCTTCCTGGAGAAGTTGCTGATATTCCAGTCTGTCGGGGTTTAAGAGGTTTTTGGACAATGCCCTCAACAACATGTTTGAACTTTTGATCATCCCTGATCCCCAAGTGGATTAGGTAATCATTACAGGTCCCTTCTAACTGAAAATATTCCACCTTTAAGGTAGAAGTCCTTCATGGATGAACAGAGAAATCCCAAAAAAAGGCTCAGAAAACCTCCAAAGGAAGCATGCAAGAGCTGGAAGCAGGGTAGAGTGACTTAGGACAAGTGACACTGTCCAAGTTTAGGGACAAGGGTAGTGAAACAAAAACCCATCTGGAGCTGAATTTCACAGGTGATGTGAAGTGCAACAGGAAAAACTTCTGCAAACACATATGGGGCAAAAGGAAGCCCAGGGGAAAAGTTGGTTTGCTGTTGAGTAGGGTTGGGGACCCAGTGACAAAGAACACTAAAAAAGATTAAGTACTCTATGCCTTCTCCATCTGTTTTTATTAATCAGATTGCCCTTCATGAATCTCAGGGCCCCAAGAACAGGGGAAATTCCAAAACAAGGAAGACTTGCCTCCAGTGGAAGATGATCAGGTTAGGGAACATTTAAACAAACTGGACACACCCATGTGCATAGTAGCCGATGGCATGCACCCCTGACTGCTGAGGTATCTGGACAAGGTCATTGCAAGGACACTTCGGGTTTTCTTTGAAAGGTGGCAGCAGTTCTTGAAGGTTCCTGAGGACTATTAGAAAGAAAATGTCACACCTATCTTCGAAAACAGCAAGGAGGAGGATCCTAACACCTCCAAGGAAAAAAAAAAGACTTAATAATTTCTCAAAAACTCCACCTTGAGTAGTTGAAAGCAACAGTCAGAATCCCATTTATCTTTCTGTTCTCGAGACAAACACAGTTCCGTCCACATCTTTTCATACATCTCTGCATGTTCCAGCTCTGTAACTGCGCTAGCAGTAGTTCTTGGACTTCTTCCAGTTTTCAATCTCTCTCTTCCACAAGGAAGCACAGAATTGGGCAGACTATTCAGACGACTGAAAGCAGAATTTTCAGACTATTCACATGAGCCAAAGAACGGGAAATAATCCCTTCTTTTGACCTACTGGGTTCAGTCTTTTTGTGGCAGCCTCTACTTTTTAGAAGGCTGCAAATAGAAGAGCTATACCTGCACAGGCCTGGTATGGGTCAAATTCTATTTACAGTCCAAGGGGGAATAAACCTGGAATGGATCCATCTGGCTCCCGGGTGAGATACAAGGGATGATACATCAGCTTGTGGGTGTCAATGATCTGTGGGCATATTTTTCATGTGTGGCAACTCTGCAGGTAATTTGTGCCAGCTTTAACTGATTTCTCCAGAAGGTAACATGATTCTCATTAGTTCAAATATGTCATGGGCTAAGAATGTGCACAAAAACTCCTACTGTGGCTCAGCTGACTTACAGCAACACTCTCCTCTGTGTCTGAGACCCAGTTTTCTATTTCTTAAGTCCTGGCAAAACAGGCGAGATGAAAGCGGCTCTCTCTGATATGTCACGGACATATCAGACACAAACCCTGGAAGAACTTCAGAGGCAGCTTTGGTTCTGAGCATCCTCCCTGGTCAGCTGCTTTGATGAACCAATCCAAAGTCCTGACCTCAGTCACAGGCAAAATGTGGATCCAGGTCTGAACTGGACTCTGCCTGTAATGTGTAAATTCACATCTGTCTCAACCATTAATAAATCATTGTCTGAATGAAACTTGGACAGGTTTTCTCTGATCTCTGCTTCATTGATATCTACTGAAAAATAACTTCTTTCCAAAAGCTACTTCCCTGTTTAATGTCTTTGCTCTTTTATGCAGCCATGAGAAACCTTTCTGTGGAAAGTCATACACTTTTCAATGTGAAAATTTGGCTAACTCTTTTTTTAGTAAAAGAGGTGAAAAAAAAAATTAAAAAAAAAAGGCTTAATGATTTTGTTCCTTACTGTCCTAAAAAGCAAATGTAATATGCAGAGGGAAAACCTGCTTGCACAGAGCAGACATATTTCTGGGCATCTCTGTAGCGAGCAGAGGGAGGATGTTCAATTAGTCTCTTTACCACAAGCTCCCCAGTTAGTCTCCCTCTGGAAAATAGGTGAGAAATTCTTATATTCCTCTCAATATGTTAATCAGACAACTGGTATCACAGTTCTCTAACTGTGTAATACCAGTCCCCCTTGGCAGATATATTTTATTTGGATAATGATGTGAAATTTAAGATCTACGTTTCAATTGTAGAGAGCCATAGGCAGTTGTCAATTTTAGTGACAGACATGAACCTGGAGCTAAATTCCTGTGCACAAGCAAAAATTCCAACAGGCGTAGAGCAATTCTGGTCCCTTAATAGAAATACATTTTCTCCCATTGAGGGGCAGTATTTTTAAACTGCTTGTTGCTTCTCCTGGCGCTGGCAAATCCCAAATGATCCCAGATGCTTCCTTTTACCTGGAAAGTTTGGGAATTTCCTGTGAAATCTAATGGTTATTGGCTTTTCCTGCCTAAAGAGGCCATTGCTTTGGTACCTGAGCACTGACACATGAATCTCCTGCCCTTTTTTCCCATTGCTAAATGCAATTCTGCCTCATCATAACCTTTTGAATCCTGTGTCCTCTGGGGGAGATCATAGAATGGAATCATAGAACTATTAAGGTGGGAGAAGACCTCCAAGATCATTGAGTCCAACCTTTGAATTTTATGAGTATAATGATTTCAAGTGCACACTACACTCTCTGTCTCCAATTCACTTCAAAATGTCTTAACTGTAAGACAACCTTTTTGTCCAGCTCAAAGGAGGATTTTCTTTAGCTCTAGCTAAAAACTTGAAGAGTTGTCCGGAGTGGTTATTCAGACCTATCTTTCCTCTTTTTTCTTTTTTTTTCTTTAACAAGCAATAGCCAACAGAAAATCTTTTCTTTTAAATATCAAATTTTAGGTATAAAATTTCGGATTTCTTCTTTGAGATCCTTTCCAACACAAACCATTCTGCTATTCCATGATTTTATAATTTATTCCCCCATATTGTGCAGCTGTACACACAGACAAGGTTCTCCCAGAACCTCCTCTTCTCAAGGCTGAAATGAATCACTCCAAGACTCTCTGCAGTCCTCACTGGGAGAAAACTCCCTGGAATGAACATTTCTGCAGTATGGTGAGTCCTAAACTCTGGGCAAATTTCTTTGCTCCCACACAGACTCTCAGATCTCCAAGCCAGGGACAGATTTAGGCATCTGCTCTCTGGCTGAAGAGCACCTCAGCAGGTATTTTGGAAGTAGCCACACTTGTTTAGATGTTAAGAGAAACAAATTGTGTGATCAGAGGTAGGTGGTGACCATTAGCTCAGGATCTATCAGGGTTTGGTTTCTAGCACAGCTGTAGCTGTTGACCACATGGGTACTGGGTGGGTGTCACCTGTCACCAGAGCAGGGATTTGCATCTGACCTGATCATCCGAACCGCCTTCAGAGACGCAGGGGGGGAAAAGGTTCTTCTGGGATGCAGTTTGCCTCATCCTCAGGCACATTTCTAAAGCAGGTCAGATGGGTCAGGCCCTGGAAATGTCTGCTCCTCTCTGCGACTGTAAAGTGATTAAAGCCGACACGGATCTGCTGTAGGCATCTGGAGGCAGAGGGGAGCACACACAGCCCAGGTGAGTGTGGGCACCTCCGTTTCACCGCTCAAAGTCCCCAGGCACCAGAGATTGAGACATGGCCAGAACAAACACAGCCCTCATCACCATGGGTGAAACACTTGGTTGCCCACCCCACAGGCAAATGCCAGCCCTGAGTACGTCTCCCTCCCCGGATGCCATGCTCAGGGCTGATTTCTGCTCTGGGTCAGCAATGAGCCTGTGGAAGAATTGTGTTTATAATCCCCTTTGCTCCTGCAAACCTCAAATCCTCTCTTTCTTTCTATCAGATGACTACCACAGCGGAGCCAAGCACTCATCTACTGCAGGAGCTCTTCAAAACCTTCCTAGACTTCTATTTGCCAAAATATTGAAGTACTGAAGATACAGAGTTAATATTCTTTGGAGCTAGACACAACTTTACATGTCTGGCTGCCATAATGTTCATTTCACAATGAAATTTCCTCATTTTGGGCACAATCTTGCTGTGTTAATATCTGCAGGTGTTGTGATATAGCCATGAAAGTGACAGAGAGACACGTCATCGTAACTCATATTTCTGTCATGGAAGTAGTTTGTCCTCTGAACTGTTTCCCCACAAAGAGCCCAGCACTTCAGAAGAATGCAACGTGTGCTAGAGAGGTTTCCATTTTCACAAAGAATCAAGGAAACCACGGGCTTTAATCATATTTATGATTCCTTTAAACTAGATCAGTTGTTCCTGATGTTAAAAAGACCATGGTGCCTTTTGTCACGTTGGAATTGTGATGAGCTTTAGCACGTCCAGGTTTGAGAACAGAAGCTGACAGGTTTTTGTTCACAATTGTTTTTGATAGCAGATTTTTCCTTCTTTTTTTTTTTTTCACTATTCTTTCTTCTTCAGATTCCATCTCTATTGATCTTTAATGGCTTCCAGATGGGATCACGTTTGGCCATTTTATAGGCTGAGCTCTGAAAGACTAAGCAAGTATGGTGTAAGCAAACAGCCCATTAGCTAATAAAAAATAAAAAGGCACTGCAAATATACTAATAAAGTCTGTAATGTCATAATATATTAAGGAGATGACAACTGCACAGGAAATGGGCCTGGCCTGGCTGCATGGAATAACGAGGGAATTTTAACAGCTTATGGTAGAGGTAACAGCTGCTGGGTAAGGGGGAAACATTGCTTACATTTTATGTTGTAGATGAAACAATACATTAACCGGCCTTCCTGCTAAGGCCTTGACTGTCAGCTAATCCTGGAATTCCTTTGTGGGAGAAAGCATCTTCCCACCCTTCTGGTTTGTACAAGGTTGGGGGTACCAGCAGCAGGAATGAGTTGTTGAACATCACAATATTGTGCAGGTTGTACCATACAGCTCATCCCAGCCACAGACTGTTGGAGAGGACACCCTTGTCCTATCACTCCAGGTCCTTGTCCCAAGCCCCTCCCCAGCTCTCTTGGAACCCCTTTAGGTACTGGAAGGGGCTCTAAGATCTCCCTGGAGCATCTCTACTCCAGTTTGAAGAGCCCCAATGTTCTCAACCCATCTCCATAAGGATAGGTGTTCTGGCCCTCTTGTCACCTCAAAACAGCCATTCCCGCATAAATCCTGCAACAAGTATCCTGGAAAAGTGACTTTCAGTTTGAGCAGCACAGAGATGCATCAGCCTCTGTGTGTGTGTGTGTTTGAATGTGCGTGGGGTGGGAGAATGTCTATTCCAGAGCTCTTGGTGGCCACTTTCGTGCAGTGGCATGGGAAGTATGGCATAAAACATTTTGGGGTGAGTCTCTCCTAGTCTAAGTACCTGATAGGACCAAGGTGCATTATAGATTGTGGTGCCAGGTGAAAAAGCTAAAGAGAAAGAAACCTTTCCCAGTCCAAAAAAAGGCGTGTGTTCAGAGAGAGCTGCCTGAGTGTTTCAGGCAGACCTTCCCTCAGCCTAAATCCAAGGTTGTGGTTATCCACAGCTGTGGCAGAACTCAGCAAAATTCACATATTGCTCTTGCAATTCTTAACTCATAAATCTCAAATTTCTTTCCTTTGGAAAGAAATTCCTCATGAAATTCCTGAGATACAGACTTAGACTACCTGCCACTGAGGTCTTGTGTGTCTTTGCAGTGTCAACCCTAGAGGCCAGCATTTAAAAAAGCTGGGGTTTTTTGAGCTGTATTCTGTTTTATTGCTTGGAAATAATAAACACTTGGTTTCCCTGTCACTTCTGGTCTCATAATTGCAGTCCTAATATGAATGCATACAACGGCACAGGGTTTCTGTGCCTGTACAGAAAATGACAGTAAGATTAAGAACATGGGCTTGATTATAAAGGCGCCATTAAATTTTGGCATCATCCGCTTCGTGAACTCCACTCCTTCCCTTCACAAACAAATAGTGCTGCCGTTTGTTTTCGGCTGCAGAAATCTTCATTAAAGTTGAGGAATTAAATATAGCACTTTAGCTAATTAATTATGGTTTGATCATTTTGACACCTCCAAATGACTCAGCCACATACCTGGAAGCTTTGTCAACTCAATTGCATCTTTATTTTTGTTGCCTTTAACCAACAATGAAGACTAATGCCACTCTTTCTAGTTTTCAATCACCTCTACAGAAGTGCTCCCCTGGCAATGTGCAGGGACAGACCTAATTAATCCCTCATCTGCCCTGCGCCGTGTCTATACATCACACTGGCAGTTGGAACTGCTGCTTGTTTTAAGGCTATTGCTGGAATGAAATGCTCATCTGTTTTTCAATAATTTTACCACAGGTGGTGATTTGTAATTAGAAAGGGCAGAATCCGAATTTTGATTTCTTTTTTCTTATTATCATTATTTTTGTTATTATTGTTATTTGTTAGGAGAAGCGAGGTAACAGTGGGAATAATGATAATAATAATAATAACTGCTGCACTGCAGGGAGGGTGCATTAACTTCAGGTACCATGAACAATAGTGGATTTTGAGCTCATTGAAAGAAAAGAATGAAGATTTGTACTGATGTGGCTGCACACGGGTTAAAGATCAAAGACTTGGAGAAGTCAACAGAACCTATGCAGAGCACTGAGAAGACCCCACTACCAATAGTCACAGAACCACAGAATGGTTTGGGTTGGAAGGTACCTTAAAGATCATCTCATTCCAACCCTTGCCATGGGCAGGGATCACCTTCCACTAGATCAGGTTGCTCCAAGCCTCGTCCAACCTGGCCTTGAACACTGCCAGGGTTGGGTGCCCCATCCCAGCTTCTCTGGGCAACTGGAGCCAGAGCCTCACCACCCTCACAGGGAAGAATTTCTTCCTAAGATTAAATCTAAATGTAGCCTCCTTCTGCTTAAGGCCATTCGNGTTTGTTTTCGGCTGCAGAAATCTTCATTAAAGTTGAGGAATTAAATATAGCACTTTAGCTAATTAATTATGGTTTGCTCATTTTGACACCTCCAAATGACTCAGCCACATACCTGGAAGCTTTGTCAACTCAATTGCATCTTTATTTTTGTTGCCTTTAACCAACAATGAAGACTAATGCCACTCTTTCTAGTTTTCAATCACCTCTACAGAAGTGCTCCCCTGGCAATGTGCAGGGACAGACCTAATTAATCCCTCATCTGCCCTGCGCCGTGTCTATACATCACACTGGCAGTTGGAACTGCTGCTTGTTTTAAGGCTATTGCTGGAATGAAATGCTCATCTGTTTTTCAATAATTTTACCACAGGTGGTGATTTGTAATTAGAAAGGGCAGAATCCGAATTTTGATTTCTTTTTTCTTATTATCATTATTTTTGTTATTATTGTTATTTGTTAGGAGAAGCGAGGTAACAGTGGGAATAATGATAATAATAATAATATTAATAACTGCTGCACTGCAGGGAGGGTGCATTAACTTCAGGTACCATGAACAATAGTGGATTTTGAGCTCATTGAAAGAAAAGAATGAAGATTTGCACTGATGTGGTTGCACACGGGTTAAAGATCAAAGACTTGGAGAAGTCAACAGAACCTATGCAGAGCACTGAGAAGACCCCACTACCAATAGTCACAGAACCACAGAATGGTTTGGGTTGGAAGGTACCTTAAAGATCATCTCATTCCAACCCCTGCCATGGGCAGGGATCACCTTCCACTAGATCAGGTTGCTCCAAGCCTCGTCCAACCTGGCCTTGAACACTGCCAGGATTGGGTGCCCCATCCCAGCTTCTCTGGGCAACCGGACCCAGAGCCTCACCACCCTCACAGGGAAGAATTTCGTCCTAAGATTAAATCTAAATGTAGCCTCCTTCTGCTTAAGGCCATTCGTCCTTGTCCTGACACTCCATGCCCCTGTGTAAAGTCCCTCTCCAGCTCTCTCTAAAGCTCCCTTTAGGTAATGGAAGGAAGGTTTCTGTAAGGTCTCCCTGAAGCCTTTACTTGTCACTTTTCTACCTTTTTTCCTACATTTGCTAGTCCCTTTTCTACCTTTTCTTCCACCATCTGCCTCATCTGCTGCTGTTCCCTGCATCAAAGAATCTCCTTGCTGATCAGCTGTGGATGCACAGGTTCTTACTCTCTGACACCAGGTTTTGGAAGTGTGATTTACCTAACAGCAGGGCATGTGCCAGAATTGCTGGATTGCTTTAGAATAACATCACAGAATCAGGGAATAGTTTGGGTTGTAAGGATCTCAAAGATCATCTCATTCCAACTCTTCTCTGGACCATTGCAAGTTGCTCAGACTGAGATTTTTAGAGACCTTGGTGTGTGTTATGTCTAGTAGCATGTTCAAGAGAACATTTGTTCTAACGCTTTTTTATTTCAGCTTATAGGAACTTGAAATCTTAACAAATATTTCTATCTTTAGTACTCTCCCGAGCCCAGAACACTACCTCATATTCTTCTAACTTCCTTGTTGACTCCTTGTTTCCTTTGAAAACCACATAGTGATATAGGAAAAGCTTTAGGTCCTACTACTTTCTGAACTGGCCCATGGTGCCTTTTAATGAAGACTTCCCTCACATTTCAGGGTAAAGCTGAATTATTCAGCTTTTCATAAGGCAATGAAATATGAATTAACTTAAGGAATAGAAGGCCATAGCTCTTATATTGGCACACTCCTGTGAGAGAGGCCTGGCTTGCAGGCCTTTCTTTAACTGTTTTGTATGAGCTGGAACAGTTTCAAAAATAGAGGCCTATCCCACAGCATCCTATTGTTTCAGGAACAGCAAAATCTTCAAGGGACTAGAAAATCTGGGTGCACTTCCAAGCTCCAAAACAGAGATTAAATCTCTCTCTGCTGGTTATGAGGGGTGTATCACCCTTCTGAGAGGTTTTACCCTGTTGTGGGGATAAAGGGCTGGGTAAAACTGAGTTTAAAATCTCCTCTTTGTGGTGTTAGATGTCTTTTCCAAACTTTGAGATTCTGTGTGTTGCTGGTAAGGAAAGGAGAGGAGTAGGTTTGTTTGCTGCTTCTGCTGCCAGCAAGGATGGGATGTGCAAGAGAAATTCACGAGTTTCCACTTAAGCAGACCCTCTCTCCATCTCAGCAGCCTCAATGAACTTGGTTTTCAAGGTGTGTACCTCAAGTAAAGTACTTTGCATTGTGGTAGGCTCAGCACCTTCCTGGTTTTCTCATGCTTAGACCTGGCTTATGCTGGCCTGTTGTGGTTATTTGGTGTTAGGAAGAGCTTCCCAGCTGGTCTTCCAGGTGAGGTGGGTTCCTCACCTGTGTTCACAATCCCTTTTTTAATGTTCTCAGTTCAATCTCATCTGTTCTTCTCGATCTTCTCACTTGTGGCCTCACAGTTACCTGACCAAAGACTACCAGGACCCGAAGGACAGAACTGCATGAGCTCTAAATATTAGATCAGCCTAAAATTCTTGGGTTTGAGCGTTTTGTTTGTTTCCTTGTCTTAATTTTGGCCTACTAAAGGAGAAATAGGTTGAATGGGAAAAAAACATAAAGCCCAAGACTCAAGACTGTACCTCCCCCTCCTCCCTGTCCCCAAACCAAACTCATGAACTGAACACCCGGACAAGTCACAGGCTCTGGTAATTACCAGACAGACCCCATGCGTTTTTCTGGCTCAGCTTATTCCCGAATATTACTTTCCTCTTTTCCTTTTCCTCTCTCTCAGGGCACCTTGCCCATTTCCTAATGCTCTGAAATCTCTTTCTACGTGGCCAGGCATTTTGTTTAAATTTTTTTAATGAATTCAGCTCAGCGCCCACACATCCCCTTAACCATGGATTTGTACGCTCAAGAGAAGACATGGAGAGATGTTGATGTTTTTGGCTGGTATTCATGCCCTCAGTACCCTTTTTTTTTACTTTTTTTTTTTTTTTTTTTTTTTTTATGAATATACATGTTTTCTTGGCTGTTTGCTCCAGAGCCCATCTGTTAGAATGGCACGGTTCCTGCTCACAAGTGGAATCAGACCCTCGCTGGAGGGGGCGGGTTTCAGGCACTGACGGGTTTTTAAGCAGCAGGAGCCCTCCAGGAAGGTGCTCCCCTGTGTCAGCACTGGCACCACCTGCCTCCCTCCGCATCCACACACCAGTTGACACCATGGCACTGAAGGCCAGCGGGGCCAAACAGGTTAGGGGAGGAAGGCACAGGGCTTGGGGGCTGCCAGGAAAATTTCTGGTGCTGGAACTGCATCCTAGAAAGAACATCGGATGCTTTAAAAAACGCACATGTATCTAATAACTGAAAAGGAAAACAACATTCGTGTGAGACAGAGCAGAAGACATCAATTCCTAGACAATTTAAGGCGTCAGCTTAGATCTGAGGAGCTGATTTTTCTGTGTTTGAATAGACATCTGAGACAAATTCCTCCGGGGTGGGCGGGAGGAGGGGCTGTTTGCAGGCGACACACAGTAAGTAGTACATGAGTCATCCTTAGTCATTTGGGCAAAAGAGACCAGTGACTCCGCTGAGATAGGTGATGCACGAGGGCCTGGAGTGTAGGGATGACTCTGGAAGATTTGGTTTTCATTAAAAACAACAACCAGAAAACCCACTTTTTTTCTTTTTTCCCCATTTCCTTGCAAAACCCCTTTCCTCTCCAGAGGGAGTTTCAGCAGAAACAATGCTGGCCAGGGAAGTGGTGGAGTCACCATCCCTGGAAGTGGTCAAAAAACACAGGGATGTAGCATTTGGGAAAATTGTTTAGTGTGAACACAGTGGTGCTGGGTTGATGGTCAGAGCTGGTGTTCTCAGAGATCTTTTCTGACATGAATTATTCCGTGATTCTACGATTAAAATGTTTCTCCAATTGGTACCTTATACTGAAATTAGTGGAATTTCAGATAACTTCATAAAAGATGTGTGCCCTGAAAACCTCAATAAACAGAGACTTAAAATTTAGTCCATCAGTTTAAATTTCTTTATGGGCACAGAGTACAGAAGCTGTTGGTGGTAATTCCTAAGACTGATTTTAATATGGTCTTTAGATTTCGTTAGAGAAGTTCAATGTCTGTCTTTATCTGTTAGCCAAAAAAATATATTTTTTACATAATTTTTCACCTTTTTTTGGCCAAAGTTCTCTTTCAACTCCCACTCAACCTGAAAATGGAAAGACATACAAGGTGTTAGGAAATGAAAATGGATAAATCAGAACTACCCACAGTGTGACCCTTCCTTCATAACCCTAGAAAACAAGTGTACAGTGAGGGGGAAAAAAAAAAGAAAAAAAAAGTGAGTCAAAAGATTTCTAACTGATGAAACCAGAAAAACTGAAAGATGAAAGAGAAGGAAGTTCCACTTTTTTAAAAAAGACAAGTGGACAAAGGTGCCTTTGGTAACTTGATTTCTCTGGCTGGATAACAGGCATGTCTTGTGCTTTCTGTACAGGTGGGATTTCCTTTGACACCTGCATGGATCTTTGCCAGGGAAAAGTGCAGAACTGGGCCACAGTCAGCTCTCAAATGTAGATTATTTCTGGTGAGATAGCCTGGTTCATCCCTTGACTAGGGCAACAGCACAAAGATTTTCCCACTGACATTAAAGATGCTGATTTGCTTTCTGTCCCCAATTTTTTTGGGTTTTAAATTTCAGATTCTTCAATCACAAATACAAAACTCTACATATTGTAAGAAGCAATTGATCTGCTTACAGACACATCCAGGCTTCCTTTCTGGGAATGTGACTTAAAGTGTTTCAGGAGAGCAGGTAAGGATGTGTCCAGGTGGCTGGAGTGCTAAACTGGTGGCAAATATCTTCCAAGCACTGGGAATGAGATTATAAACAGTAGGTAAAATCTGCAGAATGAACACTTAAATCCAGGACTTTCCCAGTTTAAGGATTTTTATTTCAGGCTTTTAGAGTAATTTCTTGCTGTATTAATGAGAGGAGGAAGACCTCAAAATGTAGTGAGGAGGGAGCAATAATTCTGCTGTTACGCTAAAGCTGTATCTGTGGTGTTCATTCAGTTAAATTGTGGCTTTGTCCTTACTTATGTTATTTAAATAAAGTAAAAAATGAAAACAAAAATGACCTGTAACCTTGCAAAGGTGGTGACCATGTTAAAAATAAAACTTATTAACAATCTGGATTTACCAGTTAATGGCCAGCAGATACAGAGACTAAATAACTCCCTGGTCTCCAGACATGGGGGGGATCCACTCCCATGGTTGCTCTAAGTTTGTTTTTCAGCTGCTCAAACTGTAATTATTTAAGCTCTATTAGTAAATTTAATATCTGACCTTCTGGCTCCTTTTGCTCATGAACTGTGAATTTGAACATGGGGTCTTAAAGGGAAAGGAATAAGAAAACCTAAATTTCTGGGTAGTTCTGTCCCAACATCCCCTTTATCAGAAAGCAGGATCCCAATTTGTCTTTCAACTTGAAGTTCAGCAGCTTCTCAGATGATTATGAAGCAACTTTCATTCTAGTTTATCCTGGATATAAGGAATAATAATCGAAGAGATCAAAGCCTCTTCTTACTGCAGCTTTTTTGTTTTTCTAGCATTAAGATTGATAAATATTAATCAAACATTTTGAGTTCAATATATGATTAATTGTTCTCATCCTAAATGGGGTCTCTGGGAAGCAGAGAAGCCTAAATTCTTCCCCCAGTGGAGTGAGAGCATGATTCCTCCATTAATTCAGGACATAGGTGGGACGATGAAGGAATTGCATGTTGGCAACTCATATTTCCTCTAGCCTCTGGATAAAGGATTTGAGTTTTGTGCTTGCTGCCAATCCTTTAACGATCTTACACACCCTATAATCACCCTAAAAATTTGGAATAAAAGGGGAAAAAAAAAGAACTGAAAAGGAAGAGAAAAATCCTGCGGGCTGCCTTAGCCAAATATCTTGGACTCGAGAGCTATTTGATCATTAGTCTAAGTATGGATAATCAGTGTAATGGTAAATAAAGAAATTATACACTGAAATGGAAAAATCACTTGGTAAAAGACCAAAGAATTATTTCTTTTCTGGAAGCTAACATTCCCAGTGAAAGGAAAATGCTATTTCCCCTTCATAGTGTATCAGTTCTTGAGGTGTTTCACTGCTCTGTGTGTTTGTATTTTTATAGCACTTCAGTGCTGGGATTTCCCTATGAAATGTGGCTTTTCAGTCTGCCAAAAATGTCGAGATGTACAGAGAAGCTACATATTCACCATGCAGAGCTAGCAACATTAAACTCAGTTCAGGTTTTTAATATTACCTTATCTCCCACATTTGATTTCCCCTGATTTTTTCGCC
This sequence comes from Ifrita kowaldi, assembly GCA_013398055.1. NCBI lineage: Eukaryota > Metazoa > Chordata > Aves > Passeriformes > Cinclosomatidae > Ifrita > Ifrita kowaldi. Next base: position 300,226 of record VZRS01004060.1, on the reverse strand, counting down.
TGGTTTAAGTTTTGTCTTTTAGATTGTAGAATAAAATTGGAAAGATATTTTCATTCAGGTTTGCATTGCTAATCTTTGTTCTGAGGATGCTGTGGGAGACTGAAGAGTGTTCACAAGAGACCAATTCACAAGAAGCCACTGGAAGAGAGATGTTAACTGTAGAATTCCAAACACACACACATGCAGAAAACAGGGATTTGATCTCTAAGTCTTTGTAATTGGAGGAGGAGGATGCAATGACAAGTTTTGACTGTTAATAGGCAAACAGGAGGCAGGAATATTCAGACTTCACAGCACCTCTCTTGGTTATATCTGCATTGAAGTTACAAGCAAAGGGAAAATCTTTGCCCCAAATAATTCACAATCCAGAAATTATCAGGAAGAAGGAACAAAATTAATACACATAGTCATAAAATCACGGAGTCATAGAATGATTTTTGTTGGAAGGAACCATTAAAGGTCATCTAGTCCAACATCCCTGCAACATCCAGAATCATCTTCAACTAGATCTGGCTGCTCATAGCCTCAAAGGAGATGTGGAGGAGGTGGATAGAGACAGATGAGAAAACATGTCTGGTGAAATATGGAGAGAAATGAAGGAGACCTGTGTAAAATTGACATTACTGGAAACACAACTGGAGAGGTGCATTTGGAGGAAGGTGCCCCATGAAAGAGGAGGTGCAGCTCTGTGGGAACTGTGACTCATAGGTGACCTGTGCCAGGGCAGAAACAGACACCTGCCCATGACAAATTAAAACAAACAAACAAACAAATCTGACGCATACAGCATTTAAATCCTTTTATTTTTAAGTATCCTTGGCTGGATCAAGGTGATACAGGTATGTATGGAATGAGGAGACATTCACATTGCTTTGAATCAGTGATGGTTGTGCAGGACTCTTAATCTTGACTCTAGAAATACAGCAGTCACACAGCAGTGTGTGTCTCCATAACAGATTACAAAAAAATGCAAATAATTCCAATGCATATAACACTTAAATCCTCTTATTTTAAGTACCAAGTCCACACAGCACCAATACTAGAAACAGACTGCTCTGGTGCCTTCTCAGTATTCCTCTGGATGTTCTACCCCATGTGATGTGACCATGTTTCTGGTGATTTGCTCAAACCTAATCAAAGAGCTTTTTAAGCACTGGCAATGAAAGTTCACCTCAAATTATCCAGAAAGTACCCTCAGTACAAAACCAGTTTTCTCTGCCTCGTACAGCCTGTTGTCTTGATAGTCTCTTTTTTATCAAATCAAATATTTCCCACTTTTAATAGTCTACTGGACCTTAAAGAACAACCCTCTACCGCAAAAATACCACAATTTTTAAACATCTTCTGGACACAATCCCTTTCTCACTGTTTAGCTGTGACTCTAAATCCTCAACATGTCTCCATCTCTTTTTTAATTTCAACACCTCTTTTGCCCAATTTTGGATCACCTGGATTTGTCCTGGAAGAAAACAAAAGAAGAAATTCTGCTTTACTACAGGAAAACCTATCTCACAGCTCAAATTAATTTGTGGTATTTAAACACTCTTATTTCATTTAAGTTGAGCAGTTAAATATTAATGCTAGGTGTACGAAGAAAGCAGTCCTGGATGTGTTGCTTATTTTGTGCCACTTATCTCACCGGAGAGCACAGACAGCAAATAATGTAACTAAAATCATTGAATCATAAAATCATTAGGGTTGGAAAAGACCTCTAAGGTCACCAAGTCCAACCATTAACCAAGCACTGCCAGGTCCACCACTAAACCATGTCCCTCAGCTCCACATCTACACATTTTCTGAGCACTTCCAGGAACAGTGACTACACAGCTTCCATGGACACCCTGTTCCAAAATTCAGTCCAGTCATGGTGGATGTGGTTTCATACCATGTATTCACCTTGGTTGTTTGTGGTAAATAAGAAGTAATATCCCCTTTCAAATTTAATAATGTACTTTGCAGCTACAGTCCAATTATCTATGAAATTCTGAAAACATAAGGGGGAGTATGATGTTGAATCCCTCTGAAATCTTGAATACTCACATATTCCATGTCTTCATGCTATACATGAAATTTGTGGTATCACAGTCATATTGTCCTCATGGTACCCTGTGACTCCTTTATACAGAGCCACTTTTTCTAGTATGATGGGAATAAAGTTCCACCTTTGTTTCTAGGGATTCAGTTTTCTGGAGATACTTGTCAGTACATTGTGCACAAAAGGCAGGGACTCTTCCACCCCACAAACTAAAATCATAATTTGTACAAGAAATGCCCAACCACCAAAGTTTATTGAGACCTCTATGAGCACACTGAGGGTTGAGTTTTGACAGTGAAAATATGAAATGTATATTTATTTCTGGTAAAATAAACAAGATATAACTCCATATAGGGCAGTAATTAGTAACTATGTGCTAATCACAATGTGTGATATACCAAAAGACATACTTTTTGCTTTAATAAAATTACTCTAGGTAGACAAAGGTGAAAAGACTGAGTCCTGGATCTCATACCTCTTCCTCCTCCTCTAATTTGTGTAGCTTCAACTGGTCCAAGAACCTACCAAGACCTGTTGCAGAATAAAATAGAAAATGGGGATTGAATAATGTCAGAGAACTTCCAAGAGTGAGACCTGTCGGAGTAATTGAAAATCCAGTGGCGTCCTACATGCAGTTAAACATGAGTGGACAGAGGACTGGAGGACATTCCCACCAGTGCATAGAGAGAGCAATCCTGAGTTGTCAGGAGTGGACAGAGAACTGACCTTGGAGGCTTTTGCCATGTCTAATTTTAATGATTCCTCGAGCTGCATAGCTTAGAAATACAGGGACATGTATTTAAGTGATTCGTGAGGTTTGCGCATCCGAGGAATATTTTAGCTGTTTTGACACTCTGTAATGGGTTTGGCACAGAGAAGGCAGGAAAAGCAAACCATCCTCTCGGCCTGGATTTGCCAGAAAAGTCTCTGCTTTCTCCCCACTGATGAAAGTTGTCATTTCTCCTCTAGTTCTCAGTGTTTGTCACTGGCAGAGAGGAGGGGGAAGGAAAAGGGGAAAAAAAAAAAGAAAAAAAAGAAAACCTCAAATCCTAAAAGTCATCATAACAAACTTGCCGCTGAGTGAAGTTGCTGTTTGGCTGAGCGTGGTGACTGCTGTGCTGTGACAGATCCTGTCAGGGAGGCACTGCCCCAGCTTGCAGGTGTAAGCATGACCTATCAAACTGAATGGGAGCTGACAGAAGGGATTTCTGCAACGTGAAACGGAGAGCTGACATGAAAACTGTGACGTGTGAGGGACCGAATCACCGTGAGCACAACTGTCACAGATGATGTCCAGAGAAATGACAGGAGAATACTAACTTTACTTGATGTCAGTCTAGTTGTCCTTTGTGTTTGGAAGAGTAACTGCTAGGAAGGGAAAAATTTTAAAACATACAAGGGAGAAAAAAAAAAACAGCGAAAAACCCACATGCACATCCATTTCATCTCAACATCCAAAGCAGCTTTTATGTCTTCTTGCAATATTATTAGCATAGACAATTTTATTTGTTGGATTTTTTTGACATGCCTTCTTCTGGCTAGAATGGAAGGTTTATATAAACTATTTTAAGACTGATATTTTATTTAGTCTACTGACAACACCAAAGAAGTCCTGCTGCGACCACTGCTATCAGCTAATTACTGCTACTTCTACAAGGGTGAAATCAGTTACCTTTTCACAGCAAGAAGTGAATATTTTCAGTATTTTCTGAGTATAAAAATTACAACTTCCCTAGGACATCTGAAGTTTGTGTCACATTGTTTTGCAGACTTACTGCATTGAAAAACACTTCTGTTCCTCCTCCTTCTGTGCTTCTATGTAGCTCTTTGACTCTCTGGGCCAGAAGAAATCTCTGCCTTGCACTTTTCTAAGTGCAATAAGATCTCATCTAGAATGGGCATCTCCAGTCTGTGTTTCATGGAAATAGGCTCGTTGTAGAGTAGAAATGGTTTTACCATGTTGAGATTAAAATAATAACATAAAACTTCTCATCTTTTCATGGATTATTCAGACTGACTGGGAGTGCTGATGTTGGACAAACTCTAGAGACTCAGTAGTTCAAGAGACAGGAGATGAATCATGACCTCCCTGCTGCCTCTGCCTGTGCCAGGTTGGATGTCAGGAGTGACATGAAGCCAGTGAGATGTGAGGACAGACCTTGAAAGGAAAAAGGCTCCCACTTCTCCCATACTTCTGGTTTCAACTAGAACACCAAACACATTTCTCCAAGCCTGCAAAGTGAATTCCAAAATCTTTCCTTTCTCTGTGACCAAAGTGCCCCAAAGTAGATCCTACCCCATATTCTTATTTTTTTGAGCAAGCAGACATCACCCGGGACAAATTACAGATTATGAGTAAAATATAGACTGGAGAGAGCCCCAAATGGCAAATTGCTTAGTCTGTTGCCTTAGTGGTTGGTTGGTGGTTTGATTGGTTGGTTTAAAAACCAACCAATCAAAAGGAAAAAAATCTCCACATTTCAAACAACTTGATTTAGGTCTAATTCATATAATAGAAGAGAAGAAGCCATCAGAATTAATGTTGTCAAATGAGGCCAGAATTTAAATTTTGAGGACAGGCTGGATGGGGCTTGGAGCAACCTGGGATAGTGGAACATGTCCCTGCCCACGGCAGCAGGTGGAACAAGATGAGCTTTAAGGTCCCTTCCAATCCAAACTGTTCTGGGATTCTGGGATTCTATGGATGGAGGTAACCAGAATATTTTTGTCTGACCTTGAGTAAGTCCCTTTCTCTTGCTTCACCTTTTCTCCCTGGATCTCAGCTGCTCAACAGAGACGTCCATTTTCTTTCTGAGTTGAATTCCAAGTCTACAGAAGTCTGTAGGAGTATTTCCATTGACATCTCAGGGCTCTGGACCAGCCCATCAGGAATTGTGCCGTGCTTCGTTCAGATGTGGAAAAATTGCATTTGAAGCCTCCAAATGCTCCTACATTGTAAATAATAGTCAACATTTCATCAAATTAATTCAGCTGGCTATCAAATCAGATCATGGTTAGAGCTGATCAAAGCCTGGAATGTTTGTTTATAAGCACTGTCTTTATTTTAATTTGTTTGAGGAGGAAAAAAAAGGCAAAAATTCAGAAATGTCTTCGAAGGTGCAATTGCTGAAGCATTTTCTTTCAGAAAATTAATACAACCTTATTAAAATTCCATATATATACAGCCTGAAATATCTTTTTTTTCAGGTGAATGACATATTGAAGTAAAACAGACAAAATTATTAAATTTGAAACTATTGAAATAATGTCAAATTATTCTCAATGGGCTGGATTTTGTTGAATTACTGTACATCAACAGTACATTAGAATTTAGTGAAACCCCCCATTCTCTGACAGAAAATAATTTTATCCAAAACCTATTGAGTTTTTTCTGACACCAATTAATTCTGATCATAGAACAAATCACATAATAAACGTGATCAAAGGTCTAACAAATTGCTCAGAAATGTTGAGATTATATGATAGATTTTCTTTCTTTGGGAAAATTGTGCAGATATAGCACCAGCCACAATATGATAAAAGACTTGGAAGAAAGAAACTACCTGTAAACATTTCCCATTCATTATCTTGAGTTTCTGCTACCGTGTGACAAATCATTAGTTGTAGTGTAAGGCAAGCTTTAAAAATGTAATTACTTAATCATGCAGTTAGTTCCCCATCAATCCTACCAGCACTTGTTCTTAACTAGCTTTAAAGAACAAAATTAGGAGTAATTTGTAAGCAAAAGTAATTGAGGGAAGGCTGAAATTGCCAAGGTGTTGACAGCACTGCACATGGTGTTTTTTCTTTTAATTCCCTGGCAAAGCAGTGGCCTGCAAACTTTGCTGGAGAGCACTGCTGGCTGGTGGAGACTTAAAACACATCCTGGTGTCCTAGCACTGAGGTCAGGAATGGGGATTTCCCTCACTTTGTGTCACCACCTTCATGATCAGTGGAGAGGAGGCATGGGATGAAGAAAGGATGGGTCCCTGAGAGCTGGATGTTAGTCCTGCAATTAATCCTGTTTGGTTTTCAGAGACTGTAGCATCAGTAACAGCACAGAGCCAGAAAAGGGAAAGGATATGTTGAGAGTAAGAAGAAACAGAGCTTGTAGTCAGTGGATGTTATATTTCATAATAATATGAATGGGGATCTAAAATAGGATAAAGCAGAAGTGAGTGGTGAATGGGAACTTTTTCATGTGATCTGTTTCACTGGAGAGTGTAGATTTAGCAAAACTTGAACTATCAGAATGGAAAATATTTTTAACTCTACTTTCACCTGTGAAAATTCTGAAAAATGGTTTGAAATTATTCAAGAGTCTAGTCTTGTCATTGCCCAGGTTGAAAAAGTCTAGTGCCCTGATTTTAATCAATTTGTGACCTGCAGTGTCTGCATGTGTCAAAAATAGTGTGGCCAGCAGGACCAGGGCAGGGATTGTCCCTCTGTGCTGGGCACTGGTGAGGCCATACCTTGAGTCCTGCGTCCAGTTCTGGGCTCCTCAGTTCAGGAAAGATGTTGAGGCACTGGAGAGTGTCCAGGCAAGGGAACGGAGCTGGGGAAGGGTCTGGAGCACCAAGAGTGGCTGAGGGAGCTGGGAGGGCTCAGCCTGGAGAAAAGGAAGCTCAGGGGGAACCTTCTGGCTCTGCACAACTCCCTGACAGGAGGGGCAGCCAGGTGGGTTGGGCTCCTCTCCCAGGGAATAATGGACCAGATAAGAGGAAACAGCCTCAGGCTGTGCAAGTATTTTTAAAATCAGACAAAAAAATTAAAAGTTAGATATATGCTGGGGGTGGGGAGGGGGGGAACACAGATGAGTTTTTTGCAAGATTTTTTCTTCTTCTTGGGAAGATTAAGGTTCCATGCAGGATGATGCAGATGCAGGTAGATTGCTCAGGGAGATTCCTCCACACCTGTCAAGTATGCCATGGAGGAGAAAAAGACTGAGGATAGCCAAGTCAAATGGAAAAAACCCGTGGGGTTTTCGAAAGGAAACTTGTCTCCTTTTTATCAAATAGTTCATGAAAACTTATTTTGAGATGTGTCTCTTTTGAAAATTGGCTACTTCTTTTAGGGAAATTTGATCCTAATTTGGGAGGAGGAGGTGTTGGATCAGTTTTCACTCCTTTGCAGCAGCCAGCAAAGCATGATGAACTAAGGAAAGAATGAAATTAAGAGTTTTCTGATACTGTGATCTTTGCCCTCCCAAATGCTTGCAGTGATATGATGGGAGAGAGTGGTTTTTCAGTAAAGAGAATCATTCTGGTCAGGGATGAGGTCTGGAGAAGGATATTCAAAGGGAATGTGATCTGAAGAAGAAAGTGGAAATGGCTGGTGAAGGTTAAAGTTCACTGTAGAAAGTGTCTCTATCCCAGCTTCACTGAAACTAATTAAGTGTGGTTGTAACCCATTTCTTTTCAATAATTGTGCCTATGGGTTTACTGAGGATGTAACATTGAATGATCTCTATAGGCACAGTCCTTGTGACATCTGATATGATCGCAGTGTGTTTGTGTCTTTTCTCCACCAAGGGTTGGGGGATTTAATAAGAACCACGCACTCAACCCATCTCAATAACTTCTAAATTACTTGAAACTCTGGCAACTGCAAATCTTGCCTTTTTGCCATACTCTTGTCTTGAGTGTGAGTTGCAAATAGGGAGGGAACAGAAGGAAAGTTACTTGATAGGGCAAGGGGAATTCGGCTTCAACATGTAAGAAGATAGATTAGATGAGATATTAGGAAGAAATTTTTCCTTGCGAAGGTGGTGAGGCCTTGGCACAGGTTGCCCAGAGAAGCTGTGGCTGCCCTATCCCTGGAAGTGTTCAAGGCCAGGTTGGACAGGGCTTGGAGCAGCCTGACCTGGTGGAAGGTGTCCCTGCCCATGGAAGGAGGGTCAGAACTCGTTGGTCTTTGAAGTCCCTTCCAGCTCACACCATTCTAGGGTTCCATGAAGTGCTGCACAGTCACAGCTCCAGCGCGGTGCTTTGCATCACGGCACTTCAGAGGCACAGAGGAAATCATCCCAAGCCATGCACTCAGGTAGTTGAACTTCTTCTTTTCCTTAGAGACATTGTGTGGGTGGCCCATGATTTTCATTTGTTGTTTAAACCAGCAGGTATTTCAGCAACAGATACAAGAGTGTTTGCCTCTAAGGAGGGGTTTTTTGTATTCAGCAACATAGGAGGCATTTGAGGAAAGATGAGCCAATTTGACACATCCAAAACCAAGGAAAAAGGCAGAGTGAACTCACCCAGTAGAAACCATTTGCTCCTCATGAGCTCTCACCCCAAACTCCACACTTTCTAAACTCTGTCTGTAAGATTGGGTCTTGTTTAAACTCTACATAATGTGATGGTACCCAGTATTTAATAAAAGCACTGAAACTCTTTCACGGTGCCACAGATTCACTTGCTGAACATGTCATGAGGCAAAATTTTATAGGCACTGTAAAATCTTTTTTACCACACACAGCTGCATTAACCAAAATGACTCAAATCTGCAGGGCATCTGAAACACACACTACAGCAGTAATAGACTTTGCTGCTTAAAAAGTGATTATGACTAATGCACAGAAACAATTATCACCAAGCTTAATTGCAAAGGATTAAGCACAGTATATATATGTATATAACTATGCATACATACATATATATTTATGTGCATATACATCATATTCCATATCTAGGATCTTACTAGAAAAGAGGATCTAACAAAAATAAAGATGAGGGGAATATGGGTATTTCTGGAGGAAAAAAAAGGAAAGAATATAAAGCAAAAAATAACCCCACAAAACCCAGAAAGAGCTCATTCAACAGAAGATATGGAAGTCATCCAGAAAGCACAGACAGTGATCTGAGTGTTAAAGGTTAAGAGGGATTTACTGAGAATGATTGTACCGAGTTCTGTTGGAGCTGAATGTTCACTTACAGCACACTCATTTTGGGAGTGATCTGCAATGGATCCTCAGGTTAAGACTGCAAAACATGAAAAAGCTTAAATTCTATTTATGTCCTGCATATATATTCCCATCTTCTAGGAACATAAGTTTAAAAGACTTTACAAGCCAGAGGTATAACCTGTGTCTTTATTTATTCCCGACCCTGGAAGCGTCCAAGGCCAGGTTGGACAGGGCTTGGATCAACCTGGTTGAGTGGAAGGTGTCCCTGCCCACAGCAGGGGGTGGAATGACATTAATTGTAAGATCCCTTCCACCCAAACTGTTCTATCTTTTATGATTTCTAATGTCTGAATTAACTTGTCTTTAATAATTTTTTTCCAGCTGTTTTATGAAAGTGCTTATATTTTTTGCCTCAACAACCATATTTTCATGCACTTCCAGTCCTAAATTATCTGCCCTGTGTACCGATATTCTTCCAGGCTATCAAGATTGTCTGGCAGTATGATCTGGAGAAAGGTTCTGTATTCCTACACTGGCTAAATCTAGGACAGCACATGGCATTTCACACCTGGGTACTGCCCAGCCCCACCAGATCAAGTCAACGCAGTGTCTGTATAAATTCTTCTTATAAAGCAGCAGAACAGGTACCAACTGCTTTGTTAAAATCATTGTTTGAAGAGGTTATTGTTATTTTTTCTGAGCTTCCAGCTGTGATGGTCCTTAAAGAAGGAAGCAATTGTGATTAAAGCAGAAACAATTAGGAAAAATGAGCTAAACTCTCAACTGTTGCCAGTTTCATTGACTTCAAGAAAATTAGGTCAACTGATGTCAATTGGGGGCCCCACCAGTTGAGTTGTCCCTTCCTTCTGCTTCAGGCTTTTGCTGTGACCTTCAGTAATTACACCATGCAGCAGGCACACAAGTGGAGAGACTAAGTTGTTTAAAATGAGGTGGATAAAACACCACAAAAAAATACAGTGATTATTATTAGTACGAGTTGCAGTAGGGCCCATAGGCTGGAAAAGGCAATATTTGTTGTGTGCAATCAAACATGGATAGGATGATGCCTGGGAACGCTCTCTTTCCACTGGCAAGGCTCTGTCGAGCAATCCTTTCACCCCTGGCTGTGGATCACTGTGTTAATAACTGTGTCAAGGCTTCCTTGATTGTGCTGCTACAGATGAGTCGTTTGATGCAGCTTCAGACTCTGAGGCTGTCTTTGAATTAGCAAACCTGCAGCAGCAGGTCAGTGGCACAGTGTATCTCCTCCCATTAAATCCTTAGCATAGACGCTGGATTGTGTTTAGCTGTATTTATACAGAAAAACTCACATGAATGATTTGGGCAACAGCACTGGAGCGCTCCCCATCAGCAATTTGGATTTGAGGGTGATAGCGACTGGCTATGTGGATATAAACACTGCTGTGCCAGGTGGTCTCTCAGAATGGTCCCTGGGTCTGTTCAAATATGCAACATGTGAGGTTGAAGAAAGTCCAGTGTAGCTCTGTGCTGTCTATTTACTCTGTACTCAGATATCTCGTGTTGAAAACTGAGGTTCCTGAATTTATGGTGGACAAGAAATGTATGTATTGACATAAAGACCAGCAAAACACAGGCTTTCTGCTTGGCTGCTCTACAGGTATGGATCTTAGGATTGTTTTGGCTGGATTTATTCCTTTTTAAATAATTAGAATGCCAAAAATTTGGGGCCCATAGTGATGCTTCAATATTTATGTTTTATTAAAGATTGATTTCATTTAATCTAAAATTTAGGCATGTGGCATTAACTCAACAGCTGCTACAGTGAAAGGAAAATCAGACTTCAGAAGAAGATTTGCCCCACATCTCTTAGATGTTTCTCTCCAGATGGGACAAATTTCCTTCTGGATGTGCACGTCCTCCTCTATCAACCATTAAGGGAGCCCAGATGAGTCGCTTGGAATGTATGCCTGGTGTTTTAATGATAAAATTAAGGAATGACTCACATTCACAGACCTGGGGTTTGCTAAAGGAGGGTAGAACTTCCAAAGCCCTACAAAATTTAATGGGAATTAGGTGTTTAAAGACAAACTTTGGGTAGATCAGGGCTGGTTCTCCTAGAGAAATAAAGATTTTTTTTTTTCCTGATGTTTTTTTCTAATCAGGCCCACTCTTGCATGACATTCTGGTTAGATAGAACTACATCTTGAACTTTTGAAGGATATCTTAAAAGTGTTCGGAAACTAGAAGTAAAGTTATGCAAAGCTTAAAAAAGTTAAGAATTAATGCCTTTATTTTTTTCATAGGCTTTTAAATATATTTATGTGAACTTTTTCATATTCATATTATATTTGAAAAATTAATTCTGTTTTTTTTTTTACTTGTGATACACTGGACCTTTCTTGTTACAAATCTGGTGTCTTAAAAATTCAAAGTTTGAGAAAATGCCAGCAGAAAAACCTGATATTTTACTCAAAGGCTGCTGTGTTTTGCATTTCTGATGGAAAAAAAATCAGGAAAAAAATTTATTAGCTCTTTAGGAGAACATCTGTTTCTGGTTGACTTAAGTCATTAGTCTGGTGTTTTTGTTTTGCTGTTTTTTGTTTTTTTTTTTTCCCTTGAAAACCAATGTTCAAGCTTGTTTCTATTCTTTCTAATAAAAATCTCTGATTTTCCTCTATCAGTTTTGAAGAGACCAAAACGCTCCATTTTCACGAGGGGGAGAAAATAGCAGTGATTAAGTCGAGCTCTACACCTCTCAATAGAAAACAGATATTTTTTATAGAAAGCGGCCACAGCTGCACATAACAACATGCATTAGTGCATCTTGCAGGGAAATGAAATCGAACAGCAAGACACGATCATAAGCCTATCTTGGAGTGTAGTCAATTTGTCCAGTAAATATTGTGGCATTAACAGTTTTATTTGTTGATCATTTCTGATGTTAATGGTAATGGGCCCCTTTGGTATTGGGATATTTATGTCTGACAGCATGGTGCAATTTACATTAATAAGACTCATTAATTTCAGATGGTTTCTACTATGGAAGAAGGAAATATTAGAAGTGTTTTGTGGGGGTTTTTTTCAGCATTAGTCTCTCTCTCCATGCAGCACAGAGCCACTAAGCTACATGGCTGCACAACAATGAATGCTCCCTTGTTGTTGCTATTAATGATTTCCTTGCCTGCTAAAGTTGAGGGTGGATAGCTGCCTCTTGGAGGAACTATCTTGCTTCCACATTTTCTTAGACTTTTCTTTTTTTCCTTAATTTTTCTTTTTCTTCCCCTTTTTTTTGGGATGTTTTTTGCTTTTTGGAGTTTTTTTTTTAAGTTGTTTAGTTCACTGGCTTTTTGGTGTCTGTAGAATTCACAATCTCAAGCAAAACCAAGAAGCATTTCTACTTCCTCCTCCCATTTCCTACATCCTCTTGGCTTCCGTGATGATGACAACCCATCATTTGGAATCTGGATGCTAAAATTAATCACAACTTTGTGGGAGGATCTATAAGAGAAATGACAATTCCTTCCTTGAAAATGGTACGAATGACTCAGTTCTTTCCTGTGTTCAATTTTTATAACAGGAAATAGAAAGCTAATTACTGGTTATTAAGGGCTTTCTAAATCTCTCTCTCTTTTGTTATTTGGACAATGAACAGTTACTTCGTATGAGATGGGAAAAGTCAAAGCAAATAATTTATTGGGACTGATTTCCATAATGGGTTTTCAGGCACAGACTCACGGCACTGGCAGCTGACATGACAGCCACTGTCCTGCCTTAGCTGCAAAATGGTTTTCATTCTTTGTGAAAATGGAAAATTCAGTATTTTAGCTCTTTTAAATTGAGACAGACGTGCTGGACCAAAGTGCACTGGCTCACAATGTCTAATTCCACAGTGTGAAGATTCTGGTTTCATTAGGGTTGAGGAGGTTTTTTTGCAATATTTTCTCTTATTTTATTTTGCAGTCTCTAAAAAAAATAAATTTGAAAAGGTGCTCTTTTCCAAGAAAGCCAGAAAACATGAGACTTTCCTAAGGAACTAATCTAATCTATTAGTTGTAGAGGCAAAGCTGAGGAATAGGGCTTTGGAATTAAAATGTGAGGGTTTAGTGCTGGACAATAACCCCAAAACAAACACTGAGGGTTTCATTAAGATCTGATTGAAAAAAAGAGAGTTAGGGTTGTTCAGCCTGGAGAAGAGAAGGCTTCAGGGAGACCTTAGAGGCCCTTCCAGTGCCTAAAGGGGCTCCAAGACAGCTGGAGAGGGATTTGGGACAACGACGTGAAGTGACAAGACAAGGGAGAATGGCTTCAGACAGACAGAGGGCAAGGTTAGATTATAGATGAGGGATAAATTCTTCTCTGTGAGTGTGGTGAGGTGCAGAGAATCTGTGGCTGTCCCATCCCTGGAATGTCCAAGGCCAGGATCATACAATGGTTTGCATTGCAAGGGACCTTAAAGGTCATTTCATTTCACCCCCTGCTACAGGCAGGGACATCTTCCACTATCCCAGGTTTCTCAGGGCCCCAACCAACCTGGCCTTGAACATTTCCAGGGATGGGGCAGCCACAGCTTCTCTGGGTGACCTGTGCCAGGGCCTCACCACCCTCAAATATTTCATATACCTTCATATACTCTCCAGGTGATTCTAACCACCTTCTTTTTCTATCAGTTATTCTTTTACTGATTGAATAAAGAGGCGAGGTTTGATGAGCACAAACAGCCCTGCACAGATTTCACTCTTTTTCATAATTCGTTGACAGTTTCATTATTTCTGTTCAAACGAACTGGAAGCGTAAATTCACGCTCTTCCCTTTTGCCTGACCGTGGGCAGATGCTGAACAGTAGTGGGAAAATAACTGTCTCTCCAGTTCCCTGAAGCAAACCAAAATTGCTACCCCTGGAGCTGAGTGAGATTTCAGGGGCAAGCTGAGAAATGCACATTTCTCATGATGATGTGCTGATTAAACTTTCCTCTTTGTGTGTTCACGTCCTTTATTTGCATCAGAGACCAAAGTGGCTCTGTCTGTAACGCAAACTCCCCCTTGGTGGGTACTTTCTAATGCTGCCAACAAAAAATGCAATAAAACAATAAAGGGAGATATAAAATAAAAGTAACTATGCAATGGAACAAGTTTACTATGCCAAATTAATGTCCTTATGGTACCATCATATTAACACTCCTTTTCATATTTACATGGTGACTGCAGAGAAATACAGATAAGTTTTATTTTCTCCCAGTGCCCCTCCTTCTTTGCAACCATACAGTTGTTGTTCACATGAGCAGCTTGCGGGTGTCACCTACTAATTCCCGAAGACAGCACTTTACTATTGCACCACGCAGTAGAGTAAGTCCTCTGCAGGCTGGGGGATGAACAGATCAAGAGTTGCTCTGTCAAGGAGGACTTGGGGTGCTTGGGATGTTTGGAGGTGCTGGTGGGTGAGAGCTGGCCGTGCCCCATCTGTGTGCTCTGGGACCCAGAAAACCCCTGTGCCCTGGGCAGATCCCCCAGTGTGGGCAGCAGGGGAGGTGGGGATTCTGCCCCTCTGCCGTGATCGGGTGAGACCTCACCTGCAAGCTGCCTCCAGATATGGGATCCAACACAGGAAGGACGTGGAGCTGACATGATCACTAAGACGATCAGAGGGATGGAGCACCTCTGCTATGAGGAAAGGCTGAGAGAACTGAGATTGTTTGGCCTGGAGAAGAGAAGACCTCAGGGTGACCTGATTGCACCCTTCCAGTAGCTGAAGGAGCTGACAAGAAAGGTGGAGACAGTCTATTTTCAGGGGCATGTAGTGAGAGGACAGAGGGGAATGACTTCAAACTGAGAGTAGGTTTAGATTGGATTTTAGGAAGAAATTTTTTACTCAGAGGGTGGTGAGGCCCTGGCACAGGTTACCCAGAGAAGCTGTGGCTGCTCCATCCCTGGAAGTGTCCAAGGCCAGGTTAGATGGGGCTTGGAGTAACCTGGGATAGTGGAAGGGGTCCCTACCCAAGGCAGGCAGGTTGGAATTAGCTGGTCTTTGAGGTCCGTTCCAAGCTAAACCATTCTGTGATTCTATGATTTTAATAAACCAAGGTCAATAACCCATCTTAATCAACCCAAGGACGTACCTTAAGATAATTTATCTGTTTAAGGGCAGATTTACCACCTATGAGAATTAAGACCTAATTTTGGCTGTCTTCCCCAGCCAAAACTTACCAATACTTGAAAGTGATGTAGTGTTTAATGTGAGTGAATGAGAATCAGAGACTTATTTTGCACTTTTTATCATAGGCGTAGATGGGAATCAAATCAGATTGCATCCTAGTATAAAAATCTACAATTATTTACTTGTAATTTTTCCAAAGTTGGGATATTTGGAAAAATGATATTTCTAGAAAAATAATTTGTCCAGAGTCATTCACTTTTTGCTTTGGTTTTGGCCTTTTTCCTTTAGAAGGGTAGAGAGTTTGAATTTTTTTTTTAATCTTTCGAAATGTTTCTACTAAAAGGTCTTACTATTTAAAAGAACAAGAAGAAAGAATCATGAAGATATTATTAGTTCTGCTAGAGGACTCACTTAAAACAAGATCAGGGATGTTGTTCGTGTGAAACCTTCCCAAATTATAAATTTTTGGAAACTTCTCAGTAATAAGACAGTGCAATTATCCAGTGGTTTAGTCTGAACTCAGCATGATTCAGCCCCTCACGTCTCCTAGAAGACTGTAGATCCTTGTCTACTTTTCCTAGCTCCTTGGTCTCAGGGCTGGGCAGCCTGGGACTGGAAGTCTGTAAAGTACATGGAGACAAGGGCAAACCTTATGAGTGGCTTAGCAGGAGGCTTTTGATGTGGTAGTAGAGAGCCGCAGCCAACTCTTGCTGTTGGATTCCTCTGTCAATGGGAGCTGAGGTTTGAATCCTGTGGGTAGATTTGTGCTGGCAGAGTGCAGATCAGAGGAAGGAAAAAGAAACTCAGGAGTCCATTAAAAAAAATTTTGTGATGGAGAAATATGAATCTGATTTTGTTGTTGTTGTTTTTAGGTTTTAAACCTTAGGTGATCACTGGGACAGAGAAATAATTCAGGTTGTTTTCTATGGAAACCAAACTACACCATGCTGTTGGAGCCAGTCCAGAGGAGAGCATGAACACGCTCTGAGTGCTGGAGTCCCTCTGGCCTGGAGACAGATTGAGAGCGGGGATGTCCAGCCTGGAGAAGAGAACGCCCTGGGGAGACCTCAGAGCCCCTTCCAGTGCCTAAAAGGGCTCCAAGAGAGCTGGAGAGGGACTTGGGACAAGGGATTGGAGGGACAGGACAAGGAGGAACGGCTTCCCACTGCCAGAGGGCAGGGATAGATGGGATATTGGGAAGGAATGGTTGGCTGTGGCTGAGGCCCTGACACAGGTTTCCCAGAGAAGCTGTGGCTGCCCCATCCCTGGAAGTGATCCAGGCCAGATTGAATGGGTCTTGGAACAACCTGGGATAGTGGAAGGTGTCCCTGCCCATGGCAGAGGGGGTGGAATGAGATAATATGCCTTCCAACCCAAATCTTTCTCTGAATCTATGATTCTATGTGTGGGACTCCCCCGCCGGGAGGGACGCCCAAAAGTCCTGGCCAGAAAGTTGAAAAGACAAGAGGAGGCCTCTGTTTCTTTGCTTCAGATACTTGTTTTAATTAGCGTTATCAGAGAAACAGATTGCTGGACACAGCACCCTGCAGAGAGTTCAAAAGATGCGCGCAGAAAAGAGCTTATCACAAATTCTTGGCCCTTTTAAAGGTAAATGACCCAATAGAAGTTTGAAACGAAACATATTTTCACTTTTCTGCCAATGCCCTACAAACCCAGCTCCTGCGTGGACAGGAACTGCAGAATTTTTCATCCAATCACTCTAAATCATTTCTGCCTCAAGACATGGAGGTATAGAAGAAGAAGAAGAAGCCCTGGAGAACAATAACTGTCCTCCATCCTGGCATTTTTAGCTTTTATCTATTTACTGCATAAACAACCCCAAAACCTCTAAATTCTTCACCTTGTGACACCACTACAAACTATTCTATCATCTGGTTCAAACCTTTCTAGATTCAAACTCTTCCCAGAGTGTTGGCAATTTTTTCCATGGACAGAGGTCAAAATAAGTGCCGTCCAGGGGGCATAAATCTTTTAAAACTGGCAGGACAATATTTCCTGCACTTTGGGTACCAACACTATGCTAGCAGATTCTAAAGAAATTATCTTAAAGAGTAGATGTATGCTAAAAACCTTCATCCTGGAACTGTTAAATTTCAGAATTTTCATATTTAGCATTCTGTGAAGATTCTTTATTTGCTTAATTTTTTTTTTTAGCTGAAATTTGTGTCTGTCACCATCCAAGTGAACCCACCAGTTTTTCCCCGTAGTTCTGAGTCTATCCATGTCCCATTTCAAAGTGGAGGCACTTGACTGCTGGGTTTCTCATAGTGCCCTAAAAGCTGTAGCCTGTTTTCCCCAAGAAAACTGAGGAAAAGGAAATAAATTAGTTGTAACCACTACCAATGCCAATTATCAAGTCCATGTTTTATATAAATATGGCTTTTTCCAAGCAGTGACACAGACAGCTGCTTACAGGTAGCAGCACAGAAATCACCTTCTGAAAGGTGCCCGTGTCCTTGAGAAGAGCACCAGGGTATTTTCATGGGACAGCTGCTTTTGCAGTTGTTCCTCCATATCTGAACATATTCCCTAAGTGGATTTGCTGTTGGTTCTCTGCTGAAAACAAGGTTCCCATTCTCAACGGTGACACAGCTTGAAATAAATCTACGTTACTTTAAAAAAAAAAAAAGCCACTGTTAAGAGTAAATTAAAGCAGATACGTGGGCTTTGATCAAGTTACAAGCAGTCAGAAGTGTTAATATACTGGAGCATTTTCACAGCGGAAATGAATTACACCATGGGCCATGCAACTGTAAAGTCGAGCGGAAATTGTAACAAAAAAAAATCAACGACTGAGTCTAAACTGTGAAGGATGTTGGCAAATGTCCAGGAAAAGGTATGGCTGGTGCCAAGCTTGCATAAAAGAATGGTTTAACAGTCACTCCAATTGCTGTAACTGCCGCTTTTTTTTTCTTTTTCCTTTTTTTTTTCCTTTTAGCTGTTTTCCCTATTGTAACTAATCTCATTAAATAAGGCCCATTGTCTCTCCCCCTCAGACAACAGGCTCATTCAGAGGAGCTGTGCCACGCATTGAGTTCCTTCAGCAGGGTCTGAAAGGGACAACAGCACATCATAAAAAAATAGGATGGATTGAGTGCGTTCCACCCTGAAAGGCAGGAAAAAGCCTTCACAGCATGTCTGAAATTCAGCACCATTTGAAGACATCTATTGGAAAAGCTTGTGTGAAATCCTATCAATGTTTAAGATTATTGGAAGGTGGGAGAGAGAAGCATTTTGGGCATGTCTGATGATTCCATAAACCTATGGCAGCGTGACAAAAGAGGGGATCAGCCACCAGGATTAGTGTGGGGGTGACAGAAGGAAGGCAAAATTTAATGCAGAGAAAGGTCAGGTTTGAGAATCTGATACAACTGCCTCAACAGTGATGGGAAGTTTTGCCTTAATTAATAAAAGAATTCAAGCAACTCTAGTTATATAGTACCTCATCACTTATCCACCCCTTCCCTTTATTTCAGGAACACTTGGTTAAATGAATGTTGGTCATGAAAAAGCCTCTCAAAAGGTAAAAGAAACAACCCAAATCTTAGTTCTAACAAGAACACAGAGATGGGTAAATTACCGTCTTCATAATTATTACTATGTGTAACCAGTATTTGAACTAAAACTCCAAGGCAAATCTAAGCATTTGGACTCATTCTGACACCCTGGGAGAAGAGACCAACCCCCCACCTTACTACAAGACCCTCTTTTAGGTAGTTTAAAGGTTCAGCTCAAACTCTCTGCACCTCCTCTGTAGGATCTTATAGAGGAACTGATGGCTAATAGGCTGCATGTTCAATTTAAAGTGAAAAATAATTAAGAATTTGATTTAAAATGTCTTTGTCTGAGTGTCACAAATGCCTTTCAATTTTACTACAGAAGTCAAGATCTTTTGGAATTTTGACCATCACTGAGCAGCATATGCTTTGATTGAGGAGAAATTCTCTGGTTAGGAAAGAAAACAGAATATGGATGGAGAAACAAATGTATGGGCAGATAATCCTCATGTGTAAATATTATCCTCAGTGCAATGATAGCTAAAATGTCAACTTCCAGGTGAGTTTCCATTCAGTGTTGCACCTATGGAGGACAATAAGTGGGATCCATGTGTACTAAATAATTTGTATTCTGGAGAAGGATGTTGTCATAAGGAAATGCAGCACAAAGCAAAACTGAAACATCACAGATCCTGGCCTGTAGCAACAGGAGTAAACCACAAATATTAAGTAGATTAATAATAACTGTCATGTTACATCCAATAAGTTTTATCCCTCAGCCTTTGCACTTCTCTCCACAGTGGTTTCATCAGTGGTTGCAGTTAATAACAGAAAGAATCTGTTCTTTTCATTTCCATTAATATCTTAAGAAACAGAGGTAATGTGGGCAAATCAAACTCAACTGGAACATGAGGTAAATCCCTCAGCCATAGCCAATTTGGATCTCATTTTGCACAGAGCTAATCTAGATTTAAGCCTTCTGAATTAGACTTGACTTGCAGTCAAATCAGCAGTCAAATTTGCAGTCAAATCAGCAGGAGCTGACTCAGATCTTTGTCATCAGGTATAAGAAGACTCTGGATGCTCACCTGGCGTGAGCCACCTATGTACAGCACTGGAGTCAACAGAGCTATTTATATTTAATTATTTATATAGAGAGATCAAATTATTCATAATTTATACCTGTTGATCTGCATCCCCAGTGGTTTAGTGCTTTACATAAAAATTTAGTGCCTGGACTGTTGCTGTGTGATACATCTGGTCTGGTGGTTCAGTGACAGAGATGGCTCCAGTAACAGTAGTTTAAGCTGTTTGCAGAGCCAGGAAAAATATTGCTGATTACTTTCAATATTTGGATCCTCCAATAAAGTGTTTAACTTCAATAAAAGTACTTTTCATGTCTTGCCTGTGACATTGCATGGGTGATGTACTAGTAAGTGGGAGTGCACTGAAGAATTATTTGATGACATCATGGATCTCTCCTGAATATTTGTGTACTGAGATAAATTTAGAATTATTTTATTTAAAAAGTTGTGGCTGGGAAAAAGTATGGCCTTACCACCTATCTGGAAATTCCTTACAGAAACTCTGAGAATTTCCTGCCAGCTCCCACACGTGAATTGCAAGGTAGATAATTTCCACACATTGACGTTCTTTCAAATACTTACTGTGCTTTGCATTCATTTATACAAAGAATTTGTGGGATTTTTTTAAAGGAAAAACATCTCACCCACTGTGAAATAGGAGAATGAGAGTTAAAACTTTATAGGATGCAAAGTCTTTGGAGAAGTTATGGTTACTTTGTGGCTCTTACATGTAACAAGGAGCAAAAAGGAGCCTTTCTTGACACAACACCAGGAATAATGTGCATAATAAACAGTAGTAATTCACCCCCCAGCACATTATTAGTACCAGCTCTTATGTAAGCTCACATAATGACAAAAAGTCCATGGTGTTCTTCACTTTTCATCCTCTGCTGCTCTCAGGCAGCACTTCCATGAGTGTGGTCCACTGGCTTTTGGTGTAAGGTCAGGCTGCTCCAGAATCTCACTCCAACAGATCTGAGAAACACAGAATCACAGAATGGTTTGGGTTTGAAGGAACCGTAAAGACCGTCTAGTTCCACCCCCTTGCCATGGGCAGGGACACCTTCCACTATCCCAGACTGCTCCAAGCCATGTCTAACCTGGCCTTGGACACTTCCAGGGATGGGGCAGCCACAGCTTCTCTGGGCAGCCTGTGCCAGGGCCTCACCACCTCACAGGGAAGAATTTCTTCCTAATATCCAATCTAAATCTACCCTCATTCAGCTTAAGGCCATTCCCCTTGTCCTGTCATAGCTGGCTGTTGCAAAAGTTCCTTTTCCAGACGTCTTGAAGGTTTCCTTCGGGTACTGTGAGGTGCTATAAGATCTCCCCAAAGCCCTTTCTTTCCTTATCCATCACTGGAGTGAGCAGCATGGTTTGGGTAACCGAATGATTATTTCAATTATGAAGTTCTTAGACCTTCCCCTTGTTTATTTACAGGCAATTTTTCTGTTCCTTACCCATAGTTCAAATGCATTTACCCATTATGTTACTGGTATAAGTATGTTATGAATTTCTGACGCTGCCTATTCCACCCACGTGCCAATAGGACACGATGGTATTTGGCACAGGAAGAGTGGGATGAACTTCAGCTAGCTCCATCAGCCACAGAAATAGATTTTTACATCTCAGCCATTTACCATATCTCCTTTTAACTTCTTTAAAGCATCAGTGCTGCTCTGAGGATGTTGGTTTCAAGCATAATATTTTTAATCACTTGCAGGTGTTCCCACACTGCCTCACTCTTGTTGGTAGCACTGAGGCAGATTTTGGAGGGCAATTCAGCTGTGTGAATGTGCAGTCTTCCTTCAGGATTCATCGTGACATTCTTCCTGTCATATTGACTGAATTAACTCACTCTTAGACTGAAACTGGGATCCAAAATACTCACATGGGCACAAATATCATAGATGTCTGGAGTTAGGAGAGCTGAGTCACAGCTCAATGATTAGGTTAGATGTAGTTGTCTATACGTGGAGTCACTATCCTGCTCAGATTTAATTTCATTTTAATTAAATTTTGATTTCTTTAATATATACTTTTTAAATTGAGTCTGGCACCAATTGTCTCCCAACTTTCACTGCAGTTAAAATAAATGGTTTCTAAGTGCAATACATTTGCAGTTCCGAACCTGACTTGCAGAATAAAACTCCAAACCCAGAAGAAAATCTGATCTCTCCTAACCTTCTGAAGAAAAATATACCCTTTTTATTGAACTTCATGCTCTGTTCTGGCTCACTCGTATTATAAACTGTTGTTGATTATCTAATTCTTCTGGGCATATGAGCAATGCCAGAATGTCGGTTTTACATTAAAAGGATGTAGTTTAAAAAACAAAACAAGACCCTAAATACAGAAATAAAATATGTGTTTAATTAGGGCTTTAATCTTTCCTGAGCTCATTAAAAAAAAAAAGAAAAAAAGTGGGGAATGGATGCCCATAGGGTCTGATAATATTTTCCTAGAGTGAAAACTGCTCCTACAATATATATTAGTAAACATCCATTTGTGTTAGTAGTTAACTTCGGTGTTTTGGTATCCATTTATTTCTCATGATTTCATGTTCCGGTCCAGATCATTGTTAAATGAGCAGCACCGTAATAGCTGTGATAGAACTGTTTGGACAATTGTTTTTCAGTTAAAGCTGATCTCTATTTGCCCCACAGCTGGGCTTGCAGATCACTCCAGACCCTTGCTTTTGGGCAGATGAGCTGGACAGAGAAAAATTCTATATAAATTTAATATATTTTGAGGTCAGTGAGCCCAAATTTTAGAATATTAAATTTCTCCAGGAAAAAAAAATAGTTTTCATTAGGCTGCAATAACATTTAAAAAAAACCTAAAGAAGAACAGGAAAAAAAAAGACAAATAAAAGATACCATTTCAGGGAAAAGATGTTCATAATACATAGAAAAAAGGCTTCTAGTATATAAATCTGTAACCACAAACTGATAAGCAAAGCAACAGAGGCATGAGGAAGCAAGTGAAATTCCTTCCTCCATTAAAGAACTCTGATTCAAAATATCTGAGGAAACCATAAATAAATAACCCCAGCACATAAATCTGAAGGAAAGAGGAAAATATATTGAAGGAATAAGGATCACTGTGAAATTTCCAACTATTATCCTGAAAATCCCCGAGATATTTTTCAAGCACAGATCTTGAAAGAGTTTCACTGGCAGGTGATAAAGGTACCTCAAAGACAGGTGAGGAAGGAAGTGAAGGAAATAAATATTACTAAATGGTTTAGAGGAAACTGCAAATTCTTTGCTGGCTCTGTGAAGGACAAAAATAAAATATAAAAATAAAATTAAAATGTTAATATTGTTCTTTAAATTATCAAATCAGAGCATACCTATATATATGTTTTTGCCTATATCCCGTCTACAGACTTGTGGTGTGCATATTAAACGAGAAATGCAGAACTGTGCATGTGTTGTTTTTATGTAATTAAACTCTTTTTTTTCTCAGTTCTTTTATAAAAGAAGTATTTCCTATAAATGGCTATGAAAAAAATATTTGCAAACTTTTGAAAACTTTAAATATCTCACTAATGTAAAAAAGTTAGAACTGTTCAAAACACTTCCACCCACCCAAAAGAAAAATGAGCAGGGAGTATTTTCAAACCATCCTGCCCCGTCAAATATTTTAGTTTCAATTACTTCCTTCTTTTCACTTGAGGTAAAGGTATTGCAAGGACTTCTTATGAGCATGCAGCATCCTGGTTTTTTGTGTGTGAACTCTCAGCCTGTTCCTGGTTGTATTTTTATGACTGCCAGGCAGATTTTTCCAAAACCTCGGCAGAGAGCGAGCCAGCAATTACAATCTATATCAGACTTTTGAAAAATATCTCAGTCTGTGCTCTGGCTCATGTTAACTGCAAGAGACAGAAAAGTGTAATGCTAATTTTCTGTGTAATATTGTCTGAGCCAATTAGGTTTTCAAACCTTTGTGCCTGAAGTTAAGCATATAAATTATTTTTAAGGTATTTAAGTAAAATTGGCTAGGTTTTCGGAGAATCTTCTCAGTCAATTTGCTTTAGACTTCATTAAAACTTTAGGTGGTCGGTGTAGCAACATCATCCATGTCTGGGTTAAACTGAGACTTTTCCTTTTTATATTTTAAATCCCAATTTGGATTACGAACTCAATTCTGAATTATGTCCTGATCTTATTTCTAAACTTGCCAAGAGCAAAATTATTATAAAACATCCCAGACAGATATCTTGTTCAGGACAGGGACTTAATCCATATAGGAAAACAGGAATTATCCTGCGTATTTTAAAATGGAAATTTCAGCATGTGTTTTCATTTGAAACCAAAAGTTTTTCACTTTTTTTTCTCAGGGCAAAATAAGATGCACTTCCTTTCTCTAATGCTTCCTACGCTTATCTGGGAAGTGGGCACCAGATGAACAATTTTGCTTTTATGTGAGTAAATTGGGATATCCCAGCTGACTTTGGTTACTGGTATTATTACTGAGCTATTGGTATAATTGGTATCGGTATTATTACTGGGATATTGATGTCATAACCTGAATACATTTTGACTGTTAAATTTGACCACAGAACTATCTGCTAGACTTGAGGAGTTATTCCAAAATATGTAGCCTGACACATGATACATTTCTGTGGGAACTTGGTCTTAAATAACTGGTCTTTTCCAAGCACAATGTTTTATCCACATTTCTTGGAATTGGTATTTTATGACCTATTAGGTTAATTGCTTGGGATCATCCACACTCTTTGAAAGATCTGTCTTCAACAGGAATGGGTTCTGCCTGTCAATTTGCCAAACAGACACAAGGAGGTCAAGTTTATCCACGCGCTGCAAGGTGGTAATGTGATCCCATTTATATGTACATACCACTCCTAGAAAAGTGGAACCTCAGCTCCTTGTTAGAGCCCCTGAGTGCTGTGATAAAATAAGTGAAAAGGATCAAAAAGACAAGAGAAATGTATGAATGGATTATCAGAGCAGCCACAGCTTCCCCTGAGACTGGAACTTCATTGCTTTAGACATTGTATGTAGATGTAGCAATATGGGGTCGCTGCCCCTGAAAATCATAGAACCATGGAATGATTTGGGTAGGAACGCACCTTAAAGAACATCTAGTTTCAACCCTCTGCCATGGGCAAGGACACCTTTGTCCTGGTTCTGGCCAGGACAGGGTTAATTTTTGCAGTAGCCAGGAAAGGCATGGCCAGGACTTGGAAGTGATTCTATACCACCTCACGTCATTTTCTGGGAACGGGACATGTTCTTCCTTCCAGGCCAGGGTAGTGTCAGAGAGGTCGGGTATTTTCTTGTGTTGGAGAGTTCCTCAGGGTTGAGAAGTAACATTTCCTTTCTTGTACCCTCTGTCATCACAGTAACTGTAACTGTTCATTTTCTTACCTCATTGCTGTTTCCAGTAAATTGTTCTTATCTCAGCCTGTGATCTTCACCTTTTGTACCTCCAATTCTCTCCAGCCCTGTGCAGGGGAAAGGGGAGAGGGAAGTGAGTGAGTTGTATGTGGTTTGGAGTGCTTTCAGTGGGAACACTAAACTGGAGAATATCATTCCTAAACCATGACACGTTCCACCAGACCAGGTTGCTCCAAGGCCCATTCAGCCTGGCCTTGGATGCTTCCAGGGATCCAGGGGCAGCCACAGCTTTCCTGGGCACCCTGTGCCAGTGCCTCACCACCATAATAGGGAAGAATTTCTTTCTAACTACGACCGAAATTAATACAAGAACGCATAACCTATATAGTAGATAGTTTGTGGAACCACTTGCGAAGAATTCAAATAAATTCATCTTCAAGAGCAATCTGAAATAAGGAAATATCTGTGTCTTTCTTGAAGCACCGTTTCAGCTGAATGAGAAGCGATGAGCTTCATGCAACCACTTGAAGGTAGAAGATGTGAGATTCACCTTGCACCTTACTGAAAAGTTGTGCACATAACACCAAATTCTGCCCATGGCCTGTGGAGGTTAGTCCTCTTCTCCTAGCAACAGCGTCTCAGATGGAGGGGATGGATCACTTCCTTTGGGAATGTCCTTTTCCCAGCATTGTGGTGAGCAGCAACAGAGGAAATGAAACCTCCCTCATAATCATCTTTGTGGAGCCCTTAACCATCAAGATGGTGGATTTACTTGGCCCCTGGCAACAGTACTGGTAATTGTGTTGGGATCTGCCCAGCAGCAAGGATCACTCCACTTGGTGGTTATGCCCTTCACTTGATGGAAGACAAGCCCTCAGAAAATGAGGCAGAAACATTTAGTTTTATCCTTTTAATGTAGCTGCTATTTTGCTGAGGTTCTTCTTAATCGAGGATGGAATTTTAATGCGATCTGGAAGTTGAAGAAAAAGCGTGGAAGCACTGTTATTGCTATTTATATCACTGTTTAGTTAGCAGTAGTGGGAGGTATTAATATCATCCTCTGTATTATTAGAGTGAAATAAATGTTGGGAAAACTTGGTCATGACAGAATGAAAACAAAAAGATTAAAAAGAAGAGAAAAATGTTCTCTCTCCTGTTTCTTTAATAACAATAAAATCTATAAACCAGCCCAAAGAATAAGAAATATCATGTTAGAAACAAACATGGATATAAAAATACTAACAAGAACAACTACCAAATCTGCTCTTCAGACAGAAAACAAGGTAATTAACTCTGCTCCCATCCTGATGGTCTCATTTGAATTTATGTAATTTCCTTTATTTTCTTCTTTGTTTGTTCTAGTCTCCTTTACCCGTGTGCTTTTATCATTTCTGTTGTTTATTCATGGCGGAGCTGGTTGGAGCTTTCAATCAAAAAAAAAGAAAAAAAACCCACAAAAAAAACCCCAAAAAACCAAAACAACTGCACTATCCTCCAACTGGCCAATGTGGAGGTTGGAGACCACACGGGGATCAAAGCGATATGAGGACAACAGGGGTTTCATTAAAATGTTCTCCTCACTGCCTGAGGAAAGAGCAGTGAGGACAGAGTGAGAGGGGGAGGGGGGAAGGGAAATCATCTGGCCCAAACAAGTTTAACTAAAAAAAAAATCCAAGCAAACCACCTGTGGTCTCCTTGGAAACTGGCTTGCAACCCCTCCAGCCACCTTTTAATGAAACCCCAGAGCCCCTTTATTAATTTATTAAAGAATCTATTTTCTGAAGATTCATAAACCGCGCATAACTCATATTCCAACACATCTCTGCTATGCTAATAGCTTGTGCTGCCATGAATAATTAATTCTTTAATTAGTAATAATTAGAGGTTGTTGTATAGGTCAAACCATTGGGCTGACAGCATGCTACTGTCAAAATGTCATTTGAATTAACAGGACTGTGGCCCTTTCTACACAGAATGATTCGTTGTTTGGGGTCGGTTGTTCCCTCCCCTCCAAATTTTATTGTTTTAAGGGTGAGTTCCTTTAGAAGATGTGGAACACATAAGAGGAAATGTTTAATAGCATTTACATCGCAAAAGGAAAGGCTGCAGACCATCAGCAGATGCTTATAATGGTGGATCTTGGTCTGGGCCGTGTTTGTTCCCTCTGTGGAAAAAAAAAGGAAATGGATGAAAGCAGAAGCAGTTGCACTGACATTCTGGACTAAGCTAAATCGTGGCTTTTTTTCTCAAAATCATGATTTTTGGGTCAAAATCACGGTTCACTCTGTACATCCCTGCAAGGGCTACATTTGTGGGTCTCGTTCTTCTACTCAATGGGTGACCAGAGGAATTTAATCCTTCCTACTGATACACCAATTCGTAGGTTCAATTCCTCGTCTGTTTATAGCCTGAAGGATTCTGAACCATTTTTCCCCACTTTTTCAAGGGAATATAGAAGCCACTGGTACAGACAGGCTTGAAAACTGAGTTTAGTCCAGCTCGGCACCATGGGAAACAAACCGTCCCCATCAACAAAAGGGTAATAAGTCACCCTATGTGTTAAGCCACGTAATTGGAAAGAAGACAGTAAAGAAGCAAAGGGAAAACACCAAATTTATGAGACAAATATGCTGACAGTATTGATTCTGCCTCTATTTCTTTCACTCCTGGGTGCAGCAACTTCTGGAGAAGGGCAGCAGCTCAAACCAAGGCTGCATTTCCTGGAAGAGTTCTTCCCTTGGAACATGAACTGCACCAGAATTTCTCCTTTTAGGAACAAGTGACAGGGCTTATCTGAACTTTGGAACAGGCTCTCCAGGGAAGCGGCAGACTCACCATCCCTGGAAGTGTCCGAAAATGGCACTTTGTGATATGGTTTAATGAGCACGGTGGAGTTTGGGCAAAGGTTGGATTTGATGATATTGGAGGTCTTTTCCAACCCTAATGATTCTGTGAAATGATGGGTTGGCTGGACCTTCAATCTGACCTAACACAGGTGTTCTGTTATTAAGAACAATTTTTATATGAAGAACTTGATGCCCGTAAATATCCTTACCTGATTTCTTTGTGTCTCTTTTGTAGGAGGGAGCAGATATCTTCAAATGCAGTGGGGTTATTACCAAACTTGCACCACTGAAGTGAAGTGCTGGGGGAAGGTAAATGCTCAAATGAATGAGGAGAATGTGTCCTGATTTGAAGGGGGAAAGAGAAGACAGAAAGTAACTGCAATGGTAGCACAAGATAGAGAAAATATGCATCAGACATGATGGGATAAATCACCTGGGCACAGACCCACACAATCACAATTTCACTGAGCTTAGTTCAGCTCAAAGACTCTTCATGTCGCTGTTGTACCCGACAGACCCACACGCAAAGCTCTGATGGAGCAAGGGATTTGAATCATGCATTTCATTCCACTTGAAAGACCCCAACCTGAATGGGTCGGTGCTGCTGCAGTCATCACAGAAATACAAACACACAGCCTTAATCCAAACCAAAGTGAATGAAATGAAGTCCTTAACTCACAGTAGAATGGATTGGAGCCCAAGAGCCCACTTTTTTCCATTCCTGCTCTGACTACAAAACACACATTCTTTCTTTCTAGGAATAACCAAAAGCTTTTTTATTCCTCTCTTCCTTGCCTGCTAACAGAAGAATTAATAAGTGAAGGCTAGGCAAATGCAAAAAGGGCTTGAGTATGTTTTCCAGTTAAAAGGATATTAGAAACAACCTTTTCCATAAAGAGGGAAAAAAGATAGAAAAATATGACAAGATAATAAACCCATAATAATATATGCAGTGGAGTGAAGTGGTGGTTATTTCGCTGCTAGTCAAAAAATTATATTATCAGAAATCCTTTTGTATCATTACATATTAATGTTTTTTACAAAAAATGAAACAAAAAGAAAGCCACCAGAGACTGTACATAAAAGTTATTTTCTGTTGACAATGCAACAAGGTCAAGCAGGATTTTACATGAAAGCGCTTTGAAATCTATATCAAGGATCTGGTTTGTAAAGCAGAGCAAATGTGGTGGGTGGTGGTGGTGAACATTGTTGTAGATGTGCTGCTTGCAATACAGGGTACAATTTATGCTCTCCTTCCAAAAATGTACAAAGGTTTATTGGTGTGCAAATGATTGAAATTAATATGTTAATCAGATTTTCAAAGTCAACAGCTTGTATTGGGTTGTCAAAATACTCCCAGTGGACATTAATAGCGATAGTAGAGTATTGGCGCTGGTGTTAAAAATGGGACAGAACTCAAACATTTGTCACCAGAGGAAGCATGGTCTGAGCCATGGTCATTGAGCACAGTTATTAGCCCAAAGTTACAAAGCAGTTGTTTTCCTCATAGGATTGTAGAATCACAAAGGTGGGAAATGGCCTTCAAGATCATCAATTCCAACCTCAGACCATTTATCCCCATGCCCACTAAACCATATCACTCTACTTGTTTTTTGGACATTTCCAGACATGGTGACGCCTCCCTGGGCAGCCTGTTCCAAGGCTTGACCATTCTTTCAGTGAGGAAATTTTTCCTGATATCCAACCGGGACCTCCGCTGGCACATCTTTAGATCATTTCCCCTTGTGCTATCACAACCCTATCCTTGCCTGGGAGAAGAGGTCAACCCCCATCCCCCCACAACCTCATACATGTCTCTAGTGTAGCAAGCACACATTGATTAATTCATGTGCGTCTTTTTCCCCAGCCAGGGCCCAGGAATTACAGGGAAAGGGATAACTGTATATTATTCTTGTACCGTTTAATTTTTACCCCTTGTGTGCTTTTTCCTGGCAGAAGACCCAAGCTTTTGTTCTCTCTACCCACTCGATAAGTCTTGCAGGTCTCCCTAGCAAAAGTCCAGAGCCACACACAGCTTTGTGGAGCTACCATGAACTCTGTGAACCACAATCTGTCTCTTCTGTTCCTCCTTCTGTCCAAAGAACTTCCCGTTTTCTGTTCTCTCACAACCAGCTGCACACCATTTCTTCCTAGGATTTTTCCCACTGTCTCTTAATCTCTTTTTGCAAGACAGAATTGTTCTGCTTTTTTTTTTCCTTTTCCACCTGTTTTCCTGCCTATTACTTTCCACAGTTCTCTTCTTCAGAAAGCTTTTTTTTCAGCTCACTCTTCCAACAAAGAAATTCTTCTTTTGCCTTGTTTTCATACTTTTACAGGCATTTGCCCAGTCTCCTGCACTCGTTTTTTTTTAATGTTTATCAAAACATCCTGAATTACCCAAATGTTTGATCTCTTAGACCATGCCCTGTCTCAGGTCATCTTTGTATCCAGGAGTATCTTTCTGCTCAGACATTCTTAGCTAAGACCAAAGGCAATGAAGGGCCACGTGGATACTGAAAGGGCTGGAGCACTTCTGCTCCGGAGACAGGTTGAGAGAGCTGGAGGTGTTCAACCTGGGGAAGAGACAGATCCAGTGCCTAAAGGGGCTCCAAGAAAGCTGGAGAGGAACACTGGAAAAGGGCATGCAGTGATAGGAAAGAGGGCACTGACTTTAAGCAGAATGAGGAATGAGGGTAGATTTAGATTTGATGTTAAAGAGAAAATCTTCCTTGTGAGGGTGGTGAGGCCCTGGCACAGGGTGCCCAGAGAAGCTGTGGCTGCCCCTGGATCCCTGGAAGAGTCCAAGGCCAGGTTAGACAGGGCTTGGAACAACCTGTGATAGTGGAAGGTGTCCCTGCCTATAGCAGGGAGTTGGAACAAGATGATCTTTCAAGTCCCTTCCAAACCAAACCATTCTGTGATTCTATGATCCTACGAACTTCATGGACAAAATACTTCCTACCTTAAATCTAGTGTAAATATATGTAAAACAAGACCCATATTCGGCAGCTTCTGCTTCCAGACCTCTGTTGTCAGTGACACGCTGTGTTATTTTGGGTCAGGACTGTATCGACTGACACAGGCTTTTCTTCCTTTTCCTAAATATATGGCCATTTTCCTTAAATTTCTTAGCTTTCGGTATGACTCTCCTTATTCCCTTATATCCCCTTGTGATGATTCTTAGTTTATGAACTTCTCTAGTCAAAAGTTGCTTGTTTTTGGTGTCTGTGGTCAAAGTCAGCCTGTTAGAACTGTCCCGTAGCTGTGCTCAAACATCTTCGACCACATGGAACCTTCCGGCTCATTTGACCCTTCCACTGACAGTTTAATATGCAATGTTACAATTCCAATGCACTAACTTTCAGACAGATTATTTTTTGACAAGATTTCTTTTGGTTTGGTCATTATTCCTGCAGGTAAACTACCGCCATGTATAACACAACACAAAGAATGCAGCCCCTTGCAGCAGGCTTCACTTGGAAGGATTTGTGTTCATGCAAAGATTTGCCCGGTGTGTTCCTGCACAGATCTGTAGGTCCTGCTGTATAGCATCAACCCTTTTATAGAATCACAGAATGGTTTGGGCTGGAAGGAACGTTAAAGCTCATCCACTTCCAACCCCCTGCCATGGGCAGGGACTACTTCCACTAGAAGGGGTTTCTCCATTTCCCACCCAATCTGGCCTTGGTTGGATGTTTTAGGTGAATTGGAGCAGTCTCTTTTAGTGACCTTGAGTCAGCAGAATCTGGCAGGTTTGTCTGCAGTTTTCAGTGTGAGAAATGGCAAAGCCAAGAATACAAACCAAAAGTTTGGGGGCAGTACCAACTAATGCTATGAAGAGTATGTCTGGCCATGGATCTCAAGCAGTGTTGGCTCTGGCTTCAAATCCAAGGTGCTGTCTTGACTTCCTTCTTTTAATTTGTCATGAGACTATCAGGACAAAAATCTGCTAATCTGCTTTTGATTCTCTTCCTTTACTTCCTGTCCATGGCTAGGAGAAGGTCCTCACCACTGGCCCTAAATTATTTTAACTCTTTTTTTCTTCTTCTTTCTCCTTTTCCAATAGACGGGCTGCAATGCTTCAGGTATTTTATAAAATGTACTGGTCTCAAACCACGAAGGCCTAGGATCCAAAACTCTCAGTTCCTGTCTGAATCCTAAAAACATCTTGGTTTTGTGCTTATAAATGAATGAATCCTGGGTACAGGACATGTCCTGGTTAGTGTGGTATCCCTTTGGCCTTGACGTTTTTCCTTTCTGGCTATTATCAGAGCTGTTATAGATGCGCAGGTTGATTAAAACATAAAACATTGCCCTGAGGTGCCCATTTTATTTTTAGCTCAGAGGAGACTCAGTAGCCTTGTAGAGCTTCTGAGTGGCTTCTGTGGATTCCTCCCATGCTTCAGGCCTCCAGGGCCAAGGCAGTAGCTCTGGGACATTACTGAGTGTCTCAGAATTTTAGGACATCTGGTCATTCCCTCCCAAAGCCGTAAATGAGCAAGACTTGCCAGGAATTTAATAAAGGACTTCTTGACCTTTCTCCCTTGAACAGAAATTCCTAGACGTTCTCTGTGATTGGCAGCTCCACACAGAAAATCTGCACTGTGGTTGAGCCACAATTCTGTCATTCCTTTTTCCCAAAGTGTGGAGCAGAAGTACAGGACCATTGTGAAGGCATTTAAAAATCTCTGTATTTGACCATGCCAAAGATTCTCCAGGTAGGAACCACAGAAAAGTAGAAATTTCTCAGAAAAGGGAACATTTTAATAGGCTCACATTTTTATGTAAAGAGTCATTTCCATGCAAATGAAATGCTGGTTGGGTTTGATGGGCATTCAATGGCCAGTGTCCCACTGAGAGTACTGGGAGTGGGGCTGCAGTGATCCTTCTGCTCTGCTTTTGTGTTCCAGAGGGAACAGGTAAAGTCAAAACTCTCAGCTTCAAGCTGAAGGGTAAAAAAGAAATAAGTTTGAAGAGTGCATCTATACGTCTTAAGATATTTTTTCTGTCTGGGTTTTTATTCCATAAAGAGTATGTAGATGACATGTAAATGTTATGTAAATTGGGTCCATAGTCCATTAAAGTGCAATATTATAATCACTAATACCCTATAGGCATGGACAGATCAACCAACCAAGTTTTATTTGATCTTTGTCAGAGGCACTGAGCCCTTTTATGCAATATTTTTGTGTACATGCCTTTATTGTGAATATCATCATTTCAAAATGTGCCTGTTTGGGATAAGTAGATGTTGATGTACATTGCAGCAAACTTCAGCAAGAATATTACTACCAAAAATACAATTTATAGACTGACCAAAAGGAAGGAATCCTGCCTTCCATGGAGAATTTCCGTCTGGAGTGATCACCTAATTAGTAGACTTGAACAGCCTCAAACTGCATACAACACTTCTCCTTCAACACCTGCTACGTCCATTATCCAAATGAAAACAAGGGTATACAAAAGAAGACTGGAGGGCTCTGTGGCCATTGCCTAGGAAAAATATATTCCTTACTAATTGGGACAGCATTGTTAATAAATATTAACTGGTTTACATGGCCCTCCTGTTTACTTAATGAAATGGTAGTTGAGGGGTTAATGGGTTAATTGGGCAAAGGCAATGAATCTCCAAATGTATCAAAATCTGATAAATGATTTAGCCTAACTAATAATTTACATGTCAACATTTTTCTGGATGCCACATGCACTTTCCGAATGTAAATAGTAAAAAGCAAAAACTAGTTAAATTCATAGCAAATTGAAGGCACCAGTTGGAAAGAATGTGAAACTCTGTGTATTGCAACCTCTTTCCTAAAGTTTTCACAGAATTGTTCTTGTAATGTTCGATGATGTGTGTAAGGTGGTAAACCATGGAATCATTAACTGGTTTTGGTTGGAAGGAACCTTGAAATCTGCCTGCTCCAAGCCCCTGCCATGGGCAGGGACACCTTCACTAGACCAGGCTGCTCCAAGCCCCATCCAACCTGGCCCTGAACACTTCCAGGTATAGGGAAGTTTGTAACCTTGTCTTGGATTCTTGTTCAAAGGTGGTGAGCAATCAGATCTCTTTCAGTAGAAATTATGCTAATTACTGAGCAGAATAAACAATATTTCTGCAGCTAGTTCTGGAATACTAATATTTTCTTAATATTAAGATCCAAGCTCATAATATTAAGGATCCAGGCTCGTGAACAGAGAATTGTCAAGCTGTATTCTTTGATATATGGTGATTATATGTGAACTAGAAATCAGACACACGAATTAGGAGTCTGGGGTGTCAGGAATAAGTGACATGATTAAATTAGAAAGGCACTACTAAATCAACCCATGCAAACCTGATCTTAAGCACAAAGTAGATGAATCCCTCTTCTGCAGCATGAAACTCTGCTGGATTTTCATTACATTTTGTATTATGCACTGCATAATAAAATACTGCTATAAAGTTTACACACATTCGTGCAAATAGAGCCGTATTTTTAATTCTCATTTGAAAATAATCTATAATCAATGTGACATTGTTTCTGGGATATATTTGGACTCTTTAATTGTTTAGTTTCCAGATTTCAAAGAAAACTAAGAGAAGATAACTCTTGACATTTATGGATACATAACTGATCCTGAAGCTTCTGTTAGATACAATATCATTGTTTTTAGGCAAATTTGTTAATGCTGATGTGCTAGGACTTCTATGGAACACAACAATTATTCCAATGTGAGATAACCATGTCTTAGTAATAGAAGCAAAAATACCTTCATATACCCTGAAACAATGAGATGGGATATGGGAGGCAGAAAAAAATATAAATAATTGAGTGTTAACAGCTAAAAATTTTGGAGATATAAGTTCTTTCTAAAGGGAAGATGAAAAATTGGATTTATATTGAGATATAAGAAAAACCTTTTTCTTAAAATCCTCCTATTTTGAGGACTTTATCACTTTTGCTATGGAGCATCTTCTTGGTTAAGGGATTATCAGGCATTCTGCTTGTTTGAATGATGGGAGGACAGAAGATGCATTTCACTATCCTTAAACCATCCCTGACACCACCAGATGAATGTCAGGTCTAGTCAGGAGAAACAGAAATGATAGGCATTCCTCTGCCTCCTTGAGCAACTTACTCTATTGGAAATGACATTTACCCCTCATGAATGGGTCCTGTACAAAGGCTTTTGTACCACAGACGTGACACAAACTTCTTTGGAACTCTCCAGAAGGGCATGTGCACAAGATTGGATTTCACCTTGCAAAAATACTCCCATAATTCTGCTTCAGTAAAGAAACTGGGATGTTCAATTTAAAGGATTTCTGTACTGTCAGTAATAAATTATTCAAGTGAGAAAAGTACCTCTGTACATCTACAACTCCCAGACTGTTTCATCCCACCATATGATGGGATTGACTTTGGAAGTGCCTAAACTGACTTTATACATATTTTCTGATTAAAATAATACACCTGTATTTTGCATTAGTAATGGTGAAAAAAGGATTTAAAGTAGTTACAATCCTTGAACTGCAAGACATTTGCAACAGCAGTTAATGAATTTATTACTTATTTTCCTGTTTATCTCATCTTTGTCTGCCTTCCTGCTTCTTCTGTCTGCCTGTCTATCCATCTATCTATTAATCTTCAAACCAAACATGAAGTACAGTTGAAAACACAAAGCTCTCATTCAGGGTTTCATATATCCAAAGAAGAACCTAAGTGTTCTAATACTAGCATTCCTCTGGCACACAATTTATGAAACTTTTCTTCCTTTTCTATAGACTTTGACTATGTGTCCTTGTCAGGACATGTGAGGTCACTGATGTTGTCAAAGATGATCTTTGTCAGTTATTGAAATGAGAACTAATTTGACCTAATCTAAGCTGACAGACAAAATGGTTCATTGGTAAAACAAGCCAGTTCCAGAAACTGGTGCTAAAGAAGAGTACAGGAGCAAAAAATGTGGATTTACTCTCTCACTTCAGGTTTTGAAAACTGGACTTTTAATAGGGCTTAGCAAAATGCATCCACCTAGAGATACTGGTGTGAAGAAGGTGTGATGCCATACTTCTTTCACTGTATTTACACCTTATATATGACTTGTTGTAGCTTATTCTTTTACAATGTTATACAGTTAATTTCACTGCAAGAAAATTAGCTTCATGATTAGTGATGTCATTGTAGAACCCATGAGACACTGACATTGTGACCACGGAATTATTCTGAAAAATCTATACCCCAGCAAATTTTGTTCTACCAGGATTGAAATTTACTGCAGGTTGGATCACGTAAATCAGGAATTCTTGATCCTTATTGTGTCAGGAACAAAAAGGTTGATTTTCTTGAAAGTGATAAGGCTGATTGACTTTTCTTCAGGTGTTAAATTTTCCTGAGCAGAGGTCTGTGCTCTCTGCATCCAGTCCCGGCTCTGCTGCCTCTCTGAGTAAACTAGAAATGAACTTTAGTGCTTCTGGGATTAAGGCCAGGGAAGACAGGCAGTGTAAGGAAGATTAATAGGAGTCTGCATGCCATTAAAATTAATCACTTGAAATTAAAGATCCCCTATCTTCTGCTGCCCCTCGATTGTTGTTGATATGACAGTGTCATAACTGATCTATCCAGCTCGTGTTTATCTCTCAAAAGATAAATTGAGATATTCCGTTTCTGCCCAGACCCGGCATGATCTGAACCATGCAGATTTCACATACATGTGCCTATTCCTTCTATATGGCTCTGACTTATAAAAAGGAAAGGAAAAAAGCAGAGATAAAATAATATTAAACACTAGACCCTAATATTTAGCAAGTGACTGCCTTTCCCAAGGATCCTGTAAAGCTTTCTGAACGTGACATCTCTTAAGCATTCGCTTCACCCATCAGTGAAACGCAGTCACCTAAGGCTGCTTAGACTGCTCTGAACATTTTCCTTTAAACAGCTTTGAATGGAAATCGGCTCTTTGTTCAGAGTGAGAATGTTTATGGAAA
Organism: Ifrita kowaldi; assembly: GCA_013398055.1. Taxonomy (NCBI): domain Eukaryota; kingdom Metazoa; phylum Chordata; class Aves; order Passeriformes; family Cinclosomatidae; genus Ifrita; species Ifrita kowaldi. The sequence goes on along the minus strand of VZRS01004060.1, from coordinate 263,374 downwards.
ATATTCATCTCATTGAATAATAAAAAAAAATGTTGTTTTCCACTGTCAAAACAAGCTTGTTTTGTTGTTTTTGCTTTGCTTTGGTTTGTTTTCTGTCTCAAAACAGACAACTCTTGAGAGTACATTTAGAGGTAAAAATGCTTTAAAAAAGTTTACCAGGAAAAAAAAAAAGGCATTTTTTTGTTAATTGCTGAAACGCTTGTGTTCATTGCTGATACCAAGCTTTGATGCCTTGAGCTGATAGATAAACTATCAGATAAGGTACTTTACCTATGCAAAAGGACCATTTAAGTACCTAAAACACTGAATATTTCCCAATCCTGTAATGGAAGTCACAGGATCTTCAAGTGTTCAGGATTAAATTCAATAATTGAAAAGAATTCAACAATTCAATAATTAAATATTTCAATAATTGAAAAGTATTAAAAAGTGAGAGAACTCTGTAAAGCCTAAAGTCAGAAAAATGTGGGCTGGCCACAAAACTAGGCCTGGCCAAGCAGTGGATTTTTGCAGTTTGCTGATATATGTATAAAGGAAAATGTCTGAGGAAAATAACATATTGAGAAAATAAAAAGGAAATGAGATCTTTACATTGAGTTGAACAAACTGAACTGTTTTACTTAAATAAAGAAACTAACAAATTATATTAATTTTAAACTTGTAAAAAGTAAATTATATATAATTCTGAATTGAAGAGTCTTCTAAGCTAGAAAAACATAATTATGGTAATATATATTCAGTTTGTAGATTTTCCTTACACATGTGCACCATCCCAAAAAATAAAAGTATGAGAAATTTCATTATTCACTGATAATATTAAGATTTTTGTAAGAAGCTTGGATTAAAAACTTCCCTTCAAAGATGCAATTCAGAAAATCCTGAGAATTATTATATCATATATATATTATAACATGTATAATCCATTATTATATGTTTTAGGCAGAGAGATCTTCCTAAGACTGATGTGTTAACCAGAAAACGACTTACCTCAGAACTTAAACTAATACTGGGGTTTCTTTGAAGTATTGTTGTTTTTCTGGCACCTCGGCCTAAAACAAAAAGGTCAGGAAAGTTGCATTAGATGTTACAGACCAGCCAAGTTTTTTTTCTGGGAATAAGAGCAGTTTCAGGTTTTCCTGAGTATCAACAGAAGCCACTTCTTATCTGTTTTAATGTTTCAGTGACCGTGATAACAAAGTCAAGGGGATGGCCTCTGATATCAGCACACGGAGATTAGGGAAGGTAAAAAAGCCATTTTCCTTTTTGCAATTCAAGACACACGGTGCAAAAATCCGTCTGTTTTCCCAATGTGTCTGAATTTGTATGGACATATTTACAGTTTTATGTGGCACGGCTTCTTCTCCAGGCAGGCTCCTGTATTATGCATCAGATCCATTCTCTGTACTGTTTTATGGTGTGTAATTTCCCCTTACAGTACAAGTCAGATTGCAACAGTGATATATTTAATAAAAAATTAGATACACTTCTACTGCCTTGCTTTTCTTTTTTTTTCCCCCTTCATCCAAGATACTGACCACATGAAGTCAGTGTTTAAAATAAAATGACTCAAATGGCTGCTGAATAAGTAAGATACTCTGCATGCTACGGGTTCTGTCTCAGCCGTGAAGGATGAAGATGTTTTGTAAAGAGCTAATGCCTGCCACAGTCCTGAGTTATGGGTCACTAAAGAAGCTGAACACTCACCCGAGGGATAAAGCTATCCCTCACCTAATATATTTTCCAAAAGTGCAATGTGCTCATAATTTCTGGATGTCTGTAACCTCAAGAGTTGTTACTACTGCTCTAGTTCGGTTCAGGACTTCCATCCAAACTCATGCTTTGTGAAATCTCCCTCTCTCTCACCTCTTGCAATTAATGTACAGGTTAAAAGATTAATCAAAAAAATAAGCCAGCAAAATGCAAACTCCTTTCAACCCTATAAAACCAGTGGTTTCAAGTCACTTTTCTCCTGGGGAGGAGAGAAAATGGACACCTCCTGTCATGGCATGAAGATCAAAACCCTTGGGGTATTGTAGATCCAAGCCTGGGAGTGCAGGTGCTGAATTGTGTTGTCTCACATGTATTGAACCCTGCTGCCAGCATCTCCTACCCACCAATGCCACTCTTTTCCATTGAGCATCCAGTCTCAATTCACTGTGCAGTAAAACAGTTTTCAAGTTTACATATAACCAAATCCATATGTAAGACTAAAGTGCAGTCTTAAAATGGTTGCAGTTCTCTGGCCAGCAAGCGCTGCCTTCTGTCTTAGTGTTGTTCAGCGTTACTAATTCCTAAACTTCTTCAATAAATTCCTGTCGTGGGGCAAACCCCTCACATGCCTTTGAGTTCTAACCCAGAGAGTGGATACTCACCAGAATTATTCTGGGTAAAGAACTAGCTGAGACACAAGGACTGGGCATGACCCAAACCAACCTAATAGCTGGGCTTATGTTGGTGGTTGGTTGTGCCATGCAGAAGTTATTTCCAATCTGAATTATCCTATGAACTTATGATTGATATTCTATGGCTCACATTAAGCTGATGGCACACATTTATGTTTTAGTGTGTTGGGGGGGATTTTAAGTTCAACAACAACAATAGCAAAATTTCTTCTCGGATAAGAAGTTATTGCAAAAAGCTCTGAGGCAGGAACTGGAGAAGTGCTAGAGAAAAGATTAAGAAAGTCCCAAAGGACATGAGACCAGAAACCACGAGAGGTTCACTAAAGCTATGAAAGTAGTAGGGGCACAGAGCTGAAAGAAGCTTGATGTCTTTTCTAGGCTGGAAGATTTGGAATGTCTCAGAGAACATGACAGCCTGCTCTTAAGCAATGTCATAACAGCAGGAATGGCTGCTCAGATGGGGCTGGGATCTGCATGAGCTGGGAATTATTAATGCAGTGATGCTGTACAGGCACAAATGGGTTATAATATGAGAGTGAATATACAGCTACATCTGCACAGGGAAGCAAAAAAGTGCTAATCTATGAACATGGGACAAGGATCTTGGTTATTCCTGTTAAAATGGTAGTTCGGTGCCTGTTCTGTTTTTGGCCCATGTGATCTACATTCTTCTAAACCACTCCATTTGGGAATTAACACAAGAAAGGGGCTTTTTTCAGTGGGTACATATATGTGATCATCTTCTTTTGGAGGTTAAAAGAAACTAATAAATTATGAGGGTAAAAGGCAGCAAATGCACTCAAAGAACCGGTCCTGGCACTGGTTAACTTGCATTTAACTTATTAAAACACCCAATCAGTTTCACTGAGCCTCGGAGGGGAACATGGACTGAGATCCAGAAATGAAGAAGGGATCTGATTTCAATGCCTGCTTTTTTCATCTTTCATCTTTTAGAAAGTGCTTATGCAATAGCATAAAGACACAGCTGTGCACCTACAGGAAACATATTTTAACTCCTTTTACAGCTGCTACCTGGATCACTGATCCCCAAAATGGATGGTCTGGGGAACTAAAATAGGACTTTACCTTCGTTGTGGGAGTATTTCTGGGTTATAGGAACTGATATCAGGGGAAAATTGCCTCATTCAGGTGCAAAATATAAAGGAAGGTAAGGAAAGTTAGGCAACTAGTCCAAGTAATTTTACACTATAAGCAAGGGAGGAAGACGGACACCTCCAGAGGTGATACCTCTTCTGGTCTCCAGTTTCTGGTCTGGAAGCCTGAAGTCTTCTTTGTCACATCCTATAACTGTCAGCAGGTGTTCAAAGTCATCCAGACAGGTGTTGACCATATATAAAGACCATAATTACTCTATATATGTATTATTTCCATTCCCAAAACTGAGATGAATGAATCTCACACTCTCTGGATTTGATGAGTGAACTACATTTTAACAATTCATGGGTGCCAATAGAAGGCAACCACATAGGGAATCTTTTCAACTCACAGGAATATTGAACTTCATCAGAATCTGGGGAGCTGAAACCTGTAAAACATCTGGGACAATGAAATCAGGTCATTTGAATTAGTCTGCTTTGCTTTTATCAAGCTCTTCAGGTAGGTGTGCAAAGGACTGGAATGAAACTGGACACTGTGTTTAGATGGAGTCAGCACTTTTTGAAGTAAAAAGAGCGAATCCATTTAGACGGATCAGAGGCAGACCAGTAAAGTCAGGGAAGTGGCAGACTTAATCTGGAATTGAGTCCCATGCCTTCGGGAAAGGAGAGGACTTCAGAAAACTTTTGCTGTGTAGGGTTGCTGTCATGGGATTTTGCAAAGGTCAAGGAGACCAGCACAGATGTATCTTCATTAAGAGCTGCTTTAAGGGTAAAAATGTCTGGGATTAAGAGGTCCGTAGCAGGGTAAGATGCATTCCTTGTCACTCCATGGGACAGGGCTGCTCTTGCAGCAAAATCTTCCCATCCCCCAGGCTCATGTCCATAGGAACACTGGTCTGTACAATCTATATGTTCTGGTCTCTTCGTGCTGCCCGAGGGTGGGGGGCAAAGGGTCAGCTGGAATCCAGTGTGGCATTCCCTTCTCCATCCAGTGTGGCATTCCCTTCTCCATCCAGTGTGGTCATGTCTGTGTTGCTCCCCGGGAGCCAGCAGGGCAGGTGCTTTTCCCTGAATGATGCTGGCCTGTTGGACACTGCTCCTGACCTGCACCACCTCACCCTCTTACAGACTCTGTGCCAACATCTCCAGACCACCTCTCAGTGGGATTCTGCTTTTCCCAGGAATGGAAATGAGGTGCTGTGCACAGCTTGTGCCTGACAGGAGCTTGTAGCTGAAATCCATCCCTTTGAACCACCAAACTGGAGCATGAGTTTAATCAAAAAATGCTCTCCAGACCCAGCAATTTGTGACAATATCAGAGCAGGGCTGTTATCAGCTGCCTGATATTCTGTTGCACACTGAGGCTTCCCCAGGTGTATCCCCCCCAGCCAAGGTGTGGGACCCTGCTGAATACCAGATCCCTTTGTTGCACATTATCGTGTTAGCTGAGCTGTCACAAGAGTTACCAGTATATTTGCAGAGCACAGAGATTAATCCAATTAAACCTCCACTGACTTTTCCACATTCCTCGTGGTGCAGCCCTCGTCTCTTCGCAGGTAGGCATCAGAGCATGGGGAAGGTTCATCAAATGGTGTTTCTGGAATGGAAACCCATCAGAAAGCGTGACATAATGAGAGGGAGAGAAGGAGGGGGTGATTAGCTAAGCTTTAACCCACCATAAGTGCCCTGATCCTTGACCTTTTGGTGTCAGTTTTAATTGTAAGGATGGACTTTAAAAAAAGCATAAAGGTAAAAGCATTGCACTCCCTGATCCCAAGTTTACAAATATTACAGGTTTCAGATTTTTTTTCCGACATCTGAAGAAGACCACTAAAGAATTTGTATGATTTATACTATAAAAGCTAATATGAATAACAGCTTCCGCGACAAAAAAATATAACTTGGAATTAAAACTAACAAATATGCTCAGATTGAAATTTATGTAGTCACATAATGACACAGATGGTAAATTTTACTGATATATATTTTTCCCTGGTGTAGAACACACAGTGGCAATCCAGCATGACAGATTGTATCCGAGGCTAAAACTGTGTCAGACACACAGTAATCAGAAGATGCTATCATATAATTTGCACTGGGGCCAGCCTCAATCTTGTAAGTGTTCTTTGTTCAGCTGTACTGAGTTGTTTTTCAGCTGGGTTTGCCTTCTGTAAAATAATTCTTGCAGTTTTTTCTGTTATTAATGGACTTTCTTCACTAGTTTCAAATGATGGTATCCCGAATAATTAGCTATTAATATTATTGTTGTTGTTACATAACACACAATAATACTAATTATTATTAATACTACTGGTACCATACAGTGAATGACTTCAGCCTGTTCTGTAGCCTGATTTGAGGTTAAATACAAAGACTTAAGTCACCACTAAATGTGCAGAGCTAGATATGAGATTAATTTCTGCTATTTCATCCATTTAGGCTAAATTAGACTCTCTAATTAGGCTCCTGTTATTGAAAAGGTAAAAGAAATGTTTCTCCGGAGACTGTTTTACCTTATCCCTTTCAGAAATTTATTCTAGGATGGGCAAACAACCTTGTGAGAGTGTTCACCTCGTCTCCAAAAGACTGACTCAAGTGAAATACTTAAAATTTTAATTGCTAAAGTTAGAAAGGATTAATCCCTTCTGCAGCAATGGAAGGGATTTTTCACACACTGCTACTACTTGTATCCAGATTTTGTGGACATGTTGAAATTGGTATCAACAGTTGCCATTCTGCAAAAACTTATATGTGGTTTTTAATTCCTGTGGTGTTAATGATCCTTCCAAAGCTAAATTCTTCTCAGTGGGTCTCGAAAAAAGCACAGAGCTAGACGTTTTCCCTATCAAATCTTCAAGTCTTTGGTTCAAGTTGAATATATACTCTTTTCTTTCCCACTGTTTTAGGGGAAGCATGAGAAAGAACTGATGGTCAGGGGGCTTTCTCACTTTACAGGAGCCTTCAAAAATACATTTTTTAAAATATCCAGGCATTTTCTTTCTGTGGTCTGTGCATGCCAAGCAAAGATTCAGAAAATGCCCCACACATGTGCTTTTTTTTAACTATTCCAGGGATGATGACTCCACTGCTTCCATGGGGAGCCTGCTGAATTTTCATGGCTTTATAGATATTTTGGAACATTGAATCATAGAATCCCAGACTGGTTTGGGTTGGAAGGGACCTGAAAGATCATCTCATTCCAAACCCCTGCCATGAGCAGGGACCCCTTCCACTATCCCACATTGCTCCAAGCCCTGCCCAGCCTGGCCTTGGACACTTCCAGGGATGGGAACTCCACAACCTTTCTGGACAAAACTGACTCCTTTACTGCTCAAAGAGTGCTGGATGTTGTAAAATTAAAAGCCTGAGGAAACACAGTGACAAAATTAATGTGAATTTAGGAACTAGAAAAAAGGCCAAAGATTTTGCAGATGGACATGACTTATTTATAGGGGGCTGAGGGCTCTGTGATTTGGCAGAAAATGCTACCCAAAATCCCTGGAGTTGGGCCTAAGTGACTTCAGACTGTAAACAACAACAAAATGCTTATCAATGATCATAATTAACTATCAAATCAACTCACCCAGGAATAGAGGGGACTGTGTACTACTTGAAGTGCTTAAATCAGAACAATTTGCAGATTGAAAGGTACAGTGTAGCTCAGAAAACTTACGGGCCAGGTGTAAGAATAAAATTATAAGGTCTGTCTTCAGGAAAGATGATTGTAATGGTCCCTTCTGGCCTTGAAAACCTAAGAATAGATGAAACTGTTTATTTATTTATTTCTAGAAGACCTGGGAGAGGGAAAAAGTGAAGACACCAAAGACATATTTGTGTAACGACCTAAAAATAGAGCTGATTTTGCTGCTCTGATGTTTTGACTGAGCTGATTTAATTCTGCGCTTGTATATGATTGCTATAAATTAGTAGTGGGAAGTAGCAGCATTTATTATTAATAGTAATAGCAAAATAATAATGATAACATATTTTCCTTCTAATAGGTATCTGTTCCATCCCTTTCCTTTCTCCTATTTCTTCTCCTGTGAGCACAAGAGTTTCTTAGAACACCTGGATCTTTTCATTTGGCTGTATTTTAATGTGGTTTCTAGTCAAATATGACAAACCAAGGGACTCAAAACCTCCATTTCAAAAGCTGTCCATTTTCCCATCATTCTCTTAGCATCCTTTCAGTGGGAGGCAGTTTGCTTAAGGAAAGATTTCAGTCCTGGTGTTTTAAATACTTGTGATGTATATTTACATTTATAAATACACTTCAAAAATGACTTTAAACTGATGCATATTTGGGTGTATTTGTATGTGAGAGCAGAACTTGAATTTCTTAAAATTAATATTTTCTTTCTAGCTCTCTGTTTGTATGTACAACAGAGTTGGAAGCCAGACACAAGCAAGACCTTGAACCCCTGAAGCAATGTTAAACCTTGTGATTATGAAGAGCAAGGCAGTTTCGCCAGAACCTAGAGCAGTGCTTATCTAGCCATAAAAATAGATGTGATTTTATTTAGGCTGATGGAGGATGTCCAAAGGAAGTTTTATTCTTTATAAAGCCACTGGTTGATGCAGTGAACACAACTTCTCACAGCACCTTTGTGGCTGTTCAGTTCTTCTAGTCAAACCCCACATCCATGAAAGGTTAAATTAATCCAAGTCCAGAGTGATGCCATCCCTGGAAGTGTTCAGCACCAGGCTGGATGGGGCTTGAGGCAACCTGGCCTGGTGGAAGGTGTCCCTGCCCATGCAGAAGGGTTGGAAATAGATGAATTTTAAGGTCCCTTCCTACCAAAATAATTTTATGATTTTATGATTCCATGCTCTTCCCTATTCCTGTGTGTACAGACCTGTTCTCTCTTCTTCAACTGAAAAAAAAGATTGAATGTGTTGTTAAAACTTCATATATTTCTTGTCTAGGATTATTTTTCAGTCAGACCACCCAATCCCACATTTGGATTACCCAAGTCAAGGTAAATGGGAACATGTGACAGGGAGATCCAATCAGAACCATACAAGCCCGTGTTTCAGGAATATTTACATGCATGAATAGGTAGAACAATTCCGTTCCATAGTTATTCCAAAGCCACATGACAAGACACCGCTTGTACTGGTGTCTTACCACACAAAAAAACCTAAGTTTACTGATGCAAATCCCTCTTTCCTGTTAACCTTGGACAATGACTAGGCACTGAGGGTGCTGACTGACTTGGATCAAAACCGTAGCAGCTGTGCCAAGCGGATCAATAGAGGTGGAAAGGGGCAAAGACTGATGCCTGTACTCAGCTCATGATGGGCTTTTTTAGCACAGATATAGATTAGGCTGCCATGGAAATGCAGTCTCAGGTCATGTTGGTGTCCATCAGACTGCGGGCAGCAGCTGGCTCATGTAAGGACAGTTTAAAACGCAAGTTTGCACCTGTCTGCACCTTTCTACACAGGCGTTAATTAGCTTTCCCCACCTGCATGTGCCTGAGGGAGGTCAAGTCATAGTTCATGGCAGAGCACTGGTGTTCAGACTCTCCTGGTTCCTGCTGGCTCAACTTCCAAACATTCATTGTTCCAGATGTCATAATCATGGAATCATAGAATGGTTTCTGCTGGAAGGGATGTCAAAGATCATCTCGTTCCAACCTTCCTGACCATGAACAGGGACACCTCCCACTATCCCAGGCTGCTCCAAGCCCTGTCCAACCGGACCTTGGACACTCCCAGAGATGAGGCAGCCACAGCTTCTCTGGGCAACCTGTGCTGGGCCTCACCACCCTCACAGGGAAGAATTCCTTCCTAATATCCAATCTAAACCTACTCTGTCCATTTGAAGTCATTCTCCCTTGTCCTGTCACTCCACACCCTTGTAAATAGTCTCTCTCCATCTTTCCTGTAGGTTCCCTTCAAGTACTGGAAAGCTGCAAATATAATGATTCATAAAGATATAGAACAGATTTTGAAAAACAGTAGGCACCAATATTTTGGATTACAAGGAAAAAAAGCATCAAAAAATAAATCAAGCAGTCAACAACACACAAATCTTGCCTGTAAAAGCAACTGCTCACCCATGTTCAAGCAGTGTGACTTCCACAAACTGGTGGGAAGGAGATGAGTCTGTGGCTGGAATTGCTTAGGAAATTTCATGTGCCTCTCCCTGAAAATGCACACGTGTGTGTGTGTCTGTGTCTGTGTGTCTGTGTCTGTGCCTGTGTCTGTGTACAGCACCACAGAGCCCTTAAGGTTGGAAAAGACCTTTAAGATCATCAGGTCCAGATATGGGTTTGTGCACATCTACATGGGCTTCGTGCCAATAAACAAACCAGCATCATGGCACAGAGGTAAACTCTGGAATCTGACAGACTTTGGGACTAGTCAGATGGTCCATGGCACGTTGCCAACCCGTGGTAGCTAGTGCTGTCCCAGACAATTCCCAGGCACAACTCCGAAGCCGGCACACACCAGGCACAGTCCCTGGTAGGCAGATTGGAATAGGCTATTCTATTTTGGAGGGGAGGTTGTTTAATACTAAGGAAATGGCTGGATTCTGCCAGCTGGCCTCGGGGATGGAGAGCTGATCCTGACACTTCCTCAGCTGACGAGCAGAGATGTAGCCAAAACGTCTGGCACAAGATTTGTCTTGGTCTCCCTTCTTCAGGCTTGCCTGGCAGTAAACACACAAGGTCTTTTCTCCTCTGCTGTGGCTCAGCAGTGAGGAACAAAAATACTGAATTTTGTTGATCCAAGGATGAGGAGAGAGCTGTGCCTTCATCATGGTGAGAAGAAATGAAGTGAAGGGGCCAATCTGAGACAGAGAGCTTGAAAAAAACAACCATTAGCATCCACTAACTGTTCCTAATAAGGCCCAAGATTGTCTATTTACAGAGAAGTTTTCTGGAGGATTTGGCTTAATCTTTTTTCTGCCCATGGTCACCTGAATGAGAGACTGATTTCAGACAGGAGAAATGATGGGAAGGGGTGGAGGGAAGAAATTTCCTCTCAGGTTTTCTTCTCTCTCTAATTAAATACAGACTTCTGTTTCTTCGAGTTCAATATATAGTACCCATTTAAAAATAATAATAATTAAAGATTCTACTTATCATTTTATCTCACAGAAGGCTCACAAGGAGTTGTTCTATAGCCTGAGGCTAAAGCTAGCCCAGATATTAGCTGAACCAAACAGGGCTGTCATTGCGAGCCAGTCTGCACCCCTGCGATGTTTAGAAAAAAAAAGAAGTTAAATTAATGCCAAGAGATGAACACTAGGAAAGCATCTGAACTGTACAGGAAAACATGGATTGCAGAGGAAGACAGGGACAAATACCTGTATTTAGTCATCTGCTAATGTGGACTTGGATTATGAGCTCTGGGGGAAAGAGCTCAGTGGTTTATCCAGCTTTCCTACAGTACCTGGCTACATAACCTTTATTCCCCAGGTACCAGGAAGAAGAAGGTCTTGTATTCAAAACATTGCTTTATAAATGTCCTTTAGCTATTGCATCTGGCTTTCCTCTCTGGCTCTACCGGGAAATAGAACTTGGCTGCCTGAATAATAGGTGAAATTAATTCTTCTTTTTGGGCACACACTCCACAGCATTTACACAAGTTCATTTCAGGCAGCCCAGAGAGCTGCTTTGTGCAGCCCAGGAAGTGAGTTTGTAACCAGCCAGAAAGGGAGCAGGGAGGCCTATTGCTGAGGGAAAGTGTCACCAAGCAGCCTGGCAGGAGCAGAGATGTCAGGGCTGTGCCTTGCCATGGACCCTGCAGCTCAAAGAGGCAGCGGCACCACAATATGTCGAGCGCATCGCTGAGTTTCAGCTCAGTGGAGAAGACAACACACACACCTGGGGACTGGGGAACATCTGCTGGAAGAAGTCACTTGAAAAATAACCTTGCAATGGCTTGGGAGAAACATCTGTGCAGCAAATGACATACCACCAGTAATGGGGGGATGGCAAGGCAGAAGTTAGGGAAAGCATAAAGAATCATCTTGTGTCAATAATGCAGGGAGCTGGTGACAGCACAACAGGAATCTAGGTCAGCACAAACTTCTTTCGTTCTACAGCTTTTGTGCATAGGAGCTGGTGCAGCAGCTGTCTAATTGAAAGGACTGTGCAGCCATTTTACCACTGGCCAAAGTGAACATGAGGGAGCCAAATTTTCTCCCTTTTCCCCATTCTCCACTCTGAAACTCTTTTTCTGTGTTGTTGTTCATTTCTTATAGGAGTTTGTTCGCATGTGTTTCCTAGTTTGTACGTAAATAGTAGGAATAAGGGAATTCTGTTTGTTCTGTTTGTTTTCCAGAACAAATCTTGTTGATATACAGAATAGGGAAAAAATCCCAGACCTGTCATGCCTTCACATTAACTCTTATTTTATCCATTATTTTGAACAACACTGTCATTCAGGCAGTGCAAAGATTCAAATGAAACATCTTCTGACAAGATGCATTCCTCTGGGTGAAATCCCACAGGCTACGTATTTGGGAAAGTCAGATTAGGTGGTTACTGTTGGTTGCATGTGCCTGCAGATTTGAAGAGCAGGAAACAGTTTCATTTGTCTGAATTAGCAGAAGTCAAAATCACAGCAGGGAATGTGTTAGCAGTTTAGCAGTGCCTACGATTCAGGGTCAGAAATGTACCCCAGACCTGTTTAGTTCAGTTTAATGGCAGCCAGAGCATCCTAAAAAGTTATATTGGCATCCAGCTGTAGTTGAAGTTGAGACAGGAGCTGATTTTCTTCTGCTCAGTTTCCTCATCCAGCTGGTGTGGGTTTAAAGCCAACACATGCCCAAGTGCAAACAGGTGAAGAGGGAGATCAGGGGGACAACATCTCAAATTTGCAAGATTGTTTTTGCCTGTTGGCCTCTGCTCTTGTAGACACATATGATGAAAGGACTGGGAGAGAAAACATACTCATGATATTTCAGCCACTGAGGAGAAGGCAGAAGCATTTTCCTGAAAGGTGAAATGGAAAGGCCCAGGGAAGGGAACTTGTGGGAAGAGTTTGAATCACTAGGGTTAAATGGTACAGATCTAAGGAGTATAAAGATAGAATTATCTTTAAGGTCCTCTCTAACCCAAACCATTCTATGACTCTAAACGATATCAAGGAAGGAGAACAGATCTGAAGTATGTCAAATGTTAGAAAAGTGGAAGAGAAATTAGATGGAATTTGGGCAATATACGTAGGTGGATAGTGGGATATGAAATACTTGAGTCTTGGAGGTAAAAAACCAAACAAATTCAAAACAAAAAAACCAAAACCAACTGAACAATTACTCTGGATTTTGTGTCTTTTATCCAGACATCAACTCTTGGAAAGTGTTGGAGAAAGAACCCTGGATTAGATTAAGTTTTCATTATTGTTTTTTTTAGGGATACATCTCTTCCTGAAGACAGCAGAACTATCCCATTCACCTGAACTCTTTCCTGACAGAATTTGTTTGACAGCTGCCTTTTGGTTGTTTTCTGGATGGACAATGGGAAGGATGGGAGAGGGGCAAAGGAAGAGAGTGAGAGACTAGGAGCAGGAGACTGAGAAATCTCCATTGGCTGTACATGAGTTTTGAGAACACGGTGTTTCTACAAGTGAACAGATGCAATATTCTTAAAGAGAGATCTTTGACCTTCAGAGCAAGAACCTGCATTAAGTGAAGTGGAAAAACAGGACAGAAGGAATAAAATAAAATTAACAGGGTTCAGAGGACTTCTGTCACTCATCACAGTGCTGTGAGAAGGAGACTGAAGTCAAGAAGTCAAAAGCCTTAGGCATGTTTTTACTAATTTTATGTCTTCTCATCTTCATTTCTTCTTTCTTGACCAACTCATTATGGCTGCATTAATCGGCTCACCAAGTTATTGGCACCAAAGAAATGTGGGTGTAAAAGGAAAATTTTGGTTATGCTGCACACTTGGGGTCTTACTATTCAAAAAAATATAAAAATGACACTGTCATAATGAACTTTTTCAGTTCATTGTTCTCATAGCAACTACTTCAGGACAGTATGAGAACAATTAATTTCACGTGATATAGCTGGTGTACTAAGAGGCAATATTCGCTTTGTGTTATTGAAATAAGAGGACTCGGATTGGTGAACTCCTTATCTTTGTGGCTGTCACCAAAGCACAGCTTCTGTAATGCCTCTCCTCTTCTACCAGAACTTTGTTAACTCCTCATCACTGTAACTCTCCTTGTCCCATTGTTCCTCTCTCTTTACTCATGAGCCAACTTCAGATTCTGTGCACTTTCTTTAGAGTAGTCCATTTTTTCATTTGTTTTTCTATACATTTTCTACTTTTCATGAGACAGGGAAACCAGGATTAAACCCCATTTAGCCATCCCTGGAGGTATGCCTTATTTCATAGAATCACAGAATGTTTGAGTTGGAAGGACCTTTAAAGATCATCTGGTTTCAACCTCTGCCATGGGCAGGGACACCTCCCACTATCCCAGGTTGCTCCACGCCCTGTCCAGCCTGGCCTTGGAAACTTCCAGAGATGTGCACATCCCTCTTGCTATTTGGCACCCTTTGTGCTCAAAAGGAGTGTCACAAAATTAAACCTGTCACAGGACCACAGAAACAGCATTTGTGATGCTGAAATTTCCAGACCAAACTGGTCCACATTAGATGTTCACAGTGCCATAGACACAATTAACTCACAAGGCATGAAGCTGTGTCAGGAGAGGTTTAAGGTGGATATTAGGAAGATTTTCTTCACCCAGAGAGTGTTTGGGCACTGAACAGGCTCCCCAGGTGAGTCGTCACAGCCTCAAGCTTGCCAGAGATTAAGAAATGTTTGGGCAAAGCTCTCAGGCACACGATAGGATTGTTGGGATGTGCAGTGCAGGGCCAGGAGCTGGACTTTGATGATCCTTGTGGGACGCTTCCAACTTAGGATATTCCCTGACTCTATTATATAATTCAGATGAGAGGGGACAGTGTCCTTGATACAGCCTATGAGGAAAATATAAAAATATGAAAATAAGAATTTGGCTTTGGTCTGGTCTCCTTGATAAACAAAATGGACATCCTTCCATTTTGATAGATTTCACACGGTTTGCATAAAGGAAAGGATTTGGGCCTTTTGAAATGAAAAGGAGATTTCTACTTGCATGCCAGCGTGCTGCTGATGAGGGCTCATCCAAAATGCACCATGACCACATCTCGCCCTCGGTCCCTCTGTAACACGTGTAGCAACCTGTGTCTGCACCACAGGAAAGGCTGTTTGAAGAGATCGTCCTGAGGACTTGACACCGAACGTGGCACCGCACTTGAGAGCCTGTGTAGTACTTTGTGTCTGTGGCTCTGTTTATCATACTACAAGTCTTGATTATTCTAATGACACTGGAACTCTTCAGAAACACATTGTTTATACCCCCAAGGAGTTTGCGGCGCACACAAATATTCTCAATCTACTGTATAAACAAATGTGTTATTCAGCAGACAGCGGCAGTTCTGCTGCTGATAACTGGGAAAGGGGCTGACAACAACACAGAGAATATTACCTCCACCTCTAAGTAGTTTGTACAGTTTGTTTGGATTCACTCTCCGTCATTTCAGTGGGATCTGGAGCTCTCACTGCTGTCTGCTTTGGGGTCCTCGGTGGATTTTTTGCATGAAACAAAATACTTAACGGGTGAGCATTGTAAAACTTCCTTTTTTTTCATGATCTATGGCTTCCTCATGAGGGGGAGAGGAGAGGCAGCGCTGATGACAGGGGCTCCTGGTTCTCCCTGTGACAAGACCCTGGGGAATGGCCTGAAGTTGTATCAGGGGATGTTTAGGTTGAATATCAGGAAAAAGGTTCTTCACCCAGAGGGTTGTTGGGCACTGGAACAGGCTTCCCAGGAAGTGGTCACATCTCCAAGCCTTCCAGAGTTCCAGGAGCATTTCTGGAATATTACAGGCACATTTTGTTATTCTTGAGATTGCCCTGTGCAGAGCCAGGATTCGTACTCGATGATCCTCATGGGTCCCTTCCAACTCAGGGTATTCTATTACTTTATGATTTTATCCTATTTGAGCAAACACCTTTTCAAATCTTCGGTAAAAAGAGTGAGTTATGAGACTCACGCTTTGGGAATGCATCAAACACAGAAGCTTCTCTATTGAAAGCATCCAAGATGCAAGAAGATAAGAGCTGTCAAACAAAGGAAATGTTTTTTTCACTGGAATTGTGGTGGTGTTGGCCTTCCCTTCTCCAGTTACCTCTGCTGATTCCCAGAGGTCTTCTGTTTGGATACAGTTTTTAGAAATAGACCTTCTCAGGTGCTTAAAGTGTTTTAATCTTGAATCCCATGTGGAGTGAATGAATCTGTGAAGAGAGGGGAGACTGATGGAGATAAAAAGGAAGTAAAGAAGATGGATTCTCCAGTCACTTGTACAATATTACACAAGGATGACTGAAATGATTCAAAAAGAAATGACTGAGTTTGATAGGCTAAATATGGTTGAAAATGTGATTGAAATTGTATTTTGGTCCATAGAATTGGGAGCCAGTGGAGATTATCAAGGGCATCTGGGGGCTGAAATCAATTTGTCTTAGCAATTGCATATTGGTTTGTAGTTTCTGGCCCTTCTCAGTGCAATGTGAACATCTCTCTATCACTTAGAGGTTTTTTGGGAATACCAATATAGGGTCTCTTCCTTATTTACTTTGAACTAGGTGGATAGAAGATACCAATAAATCCATCAAAATTACAATCTGTTACAAGAAATTAGAAAACTCCTTCTTGTTGATCCAGTATAAAATGAAGGCACAAAGTCCCTCTGTTAAAGAATAACAACTTTAAGACCTTCAGCACTCAGTTGTTTCAAGCGAATCCAGTCTACACCCACAAACACAGATTCCCATCATCCCACCTTAACTACTATGTGGATACTCCACATCAGACTAAACTAATCTCTAGAGATCCATGTTTTGAGTCCTTACTTCTGATGTTTTCGACACATTCTTGCTATTTTTTCCTCCAATATTACGTTCCTTAAATACTCATCCATCCTTCTCTAAATGAAGAGGTGTCACAAAGTGAGATGCGAAAAAAAGGGGCAGCACATAAATATGTGCTTGTTTAATACGTCATTGCTTGTTCTTTTCTGCCTTCTTTGGCTCACACAGACAACAATTCTCCCGGGGAAGGTTTATAAATGTGGAAGAAAAGTAGAGAAATTAAGCAAATTTTTCAACTGGTACCACTGCTCTTCTCATTGCAGATTCATTCCATGTCACTGGAGCCAGGAAGGTCTCAGTTAGTATTAGCAATCGTTTAGATTGCTCAGTTAGTATTTTTATTGCCTATTTCATTTTGGTTTTATGCGTGCATGCCAAGCTTCATATTAATATTTCATGTGTCTGTGGAGTTGTGGTTTGGAGATTTGTGAGAGAAAGTGGACTGTTCCACCCTGGCAAGAAAGTATTGATCTCTCTGTGAATGCCATCAGCTGTGAAGTCTTCTCAGAATTTTAGGCAGAAAAGACAATTACTGAGATCAGGCCAGAGCTGGAGGGAAGTACGGAGCTGGTACAGACCATGGGAAAAATCCTCAGATGCAAACTGGTCCTGAGGAAAGGTGAGCAGGAGCAGTGGCCAAAATTCAGTGAGGAGCTGGTTCCCAGCAGAGGTGCTGCCTTGCCAGGGCCCTGGCAGTGAAACAATCATGGTTCTGGCTATTTCATGGCCTGAAGCAGTCTGCCCTCCTAGCCCCCATCTGTCTTTGATCCAGGCTGGTGTTCATCATGGAAAAATGGATACCCAAAGACTCACCCCAATTTATTATCATTCCTTGTTCTCTGGCAATGCCAGGATTCCAGCACTGATGCAGCTGAAAGTCTCTGAGCCCTGCTCAGTGCTTAGAGGCTGAGAGGCTGAGCAGAGCAACACTGCACAGAAGTGAAGTTTAGAGGTGGGGTAGGAGCAATCCTTCCCTGGAAGGGGAATGAGCTCATAAAATATATCAAAATTTCAAAGTACTCAAAGGTGACACAGAAAAAAAGGATTCTTAGAGATCTCTGAGATAGATTCCTGGATGAAAGGGGTTACAGGGCCATAATTCTAGTGCTTAGCCAGTGCTCACTTTGCCCTGAGTTCATTGTTGTTTCCTTCAGACCAAGATTCAAACAAATAAATTTATATTTTCATCATGAGTGCATTAACAACTTTACACTGTCTTTGCCTGTCTTGGCTAAAACCATTGTCTCCTTATTACAGTCTCATAAATTTGAAGGCCAGAAGAACCACTATTTTAGTACAGTTTGGCTTTTCCCCTCCTGCACGACACAGGATTTAAGCAGTGATCGCTCTATCAGGTCTCTAACTTGTGGCTGAACTAGGGAGTCTCTTTAGTAAAGACATCTAATCTTGATTTAAAGACTTCTTTAAAGACTACTTAACAACTCATCAAGCTTGTCTGGGGTTTCTTCTTTGGTTTATAGAAGTAATGAACTGAGTCCCCCATCCTCCCCTCCTGGAGATACTTCTTAATGGAAAGTAAAAATGCCACAATTACAACACACCATGTGTGGGACATAAAACCTCACTCTCACTCCAGTATCTGTATCGTATTTAATAAAGTACCAACAGAGCAGCAATAATGTACACTGGGAATCAGGCATCATAAATAAAAGGAGAAAAATGTAATAATGGGTAGTTGGAGAAAAATATGAAAGCAGCTGTAAGAACAGAAACAGACAAGGGAAAAAAATAAAAACAAATAGAAAAAAAGAATCAAAACCCCTCACAGCCAGGCATGGAAATTATGTATTTCAAAGTGGGTGCACTTTTGGAGGATTCTTCCTGAAGAGAGGAAGAGATACACAGGCAAGCATGTACACACACACACACTTGCCAGATCTTACCAGATGATGTAGTTGAGGCTGGCTGAACTTAATTAACTTGGATGAGTGCTTTTAGATTTTAACCTTCCTTGTTTATTTGCTTTCACTGTGCAGTGGTAAAGACTTTCAGACATGGAGGGAAGGAAGAAAAGGAGGAGTGAAATGACTCTTGAAGAAAACAATAAGCAGCTCCATATTTGTCCAGTTTTTTGTTTTTAAGGGTGCAGGATATCTGCTCAGTTTGTGCAAACCAGCACAGCTCTGATACTGATTTATACCACCTGAGATCTAGCCCTGGATTTCAAAAATAGTTAATAAATCCTCTATCCCACAACCTTGTCTTTGTTGCTAAAAGAATCACTACAGGGACCTACTGCATGGCACTGAATCAACCTGACTTGGTTTGACCACTGCCATAGTTCTCCTAGTTCCTAAAACAAGCTGCTCACATCCAGGTTTATACATGGGAATGGTCCCTGGCTCTTGTTTCCTCTCAGAACGTGGCTGGGAACTACTTTGTCTGGGCTAAAGGCTTGGTTGGGAATGGAGAAATTTGGAAAAATGAGCTCCAAAGCCAGGTTCTGTGCTCTGACTCTGGCTCTGGGAATTCCCAAGTTTAGGCATTACCTAAGCACTAGAACTAGGACATATATATGTGTATATACATAAATAAAGAAATATATAGTGACAGCGTGGGTCCTTCATGCCTGAATCTAAGTATACCAGGACCTTTAGCTCTACTAAACCATGGAAACATAAAATGTTTTGGGTTTGAAGGGGCCTTTAGAGGCAACAGAATCATACAATCATAAAATCAAAATCAAAGTAACATAGAATGGTTTTAGATTTGAGAGAGATTTTCCTTAGTCTATGACAAATTCAGGTTTTGACATCATCTCCAGCATGATCTGGAAGGCTGCTCCTGACACAGCTCTTTTTCCAAGTCTTTAAACTTTTTGTTGCACGTTGCAGAAGGTTGTAATGGGAGGGATCTTTCCAAGGGTCCTGATGGATTCTTCTTAATCAAAGGTTTGTTTACTGAGGTCTGGGGGTTTCTGCAGAGATAATCATCTGCATTTGGGAAAGAGAAAAATCACCTTGGTTAATTTGGGGAGTATGTATGAGCAGGGCTTAACCCTGATAAAAATATTTGAGGTTCAAGGTACAAAGTCCACGATGCAGCTGAGGCAGGTGGTTCCTGCCTGCTCCCAAGGGATTCCTACTGCTCCTCTCCTGCCTGTCAGAAACAGAGCTGGGCTGGGCTGGGCTGCAATAGCCTGGCAACGTCTGTCAAAGAAAATTCAAACAGCAACAGGAAGCAAGAGAGGGCTGCAAATGTTGGTCCATCTGAAATGTCAGACCTTTGATCTAGCCTTTTGCTCCTGACTGAGAACCTCAGCTCACTGCTCCCAAGGAAAGTGGGCTAGTCCCTCACACAGAAAGGCCCTGCCGAATTTGCCACAGGGAGGGAGGAGCTCACTCCTGACCTCCATGCTGACAGTCGGTGTGGACGAGCAGGGATCACCATGGATGAGGATTCAACGTGAAAGTGGATGACTGACAGCCACGGTTACAAATGCAGTTCAGATCTGATGTGTAAAAATGGCATTTTCTCACTCAGTAGAGCAGCTCCCTGTGCCTGATTGCTGCCCCAGAATTCAGAAACAATAAGAAGCACCCAGGAGGGGGATTTACTCATGCCAGCCCTGTTGAAACACTATTCTTTGACTTTCTGGTCAAGTGTGCACTGAAGTTCCTCATTACTATGGTGAAGCTTTTCAGTGTCAGGTAACAAAGCCCCAAAAGATGCAGATAGTCCCACCTGGCTTCTCAGATGATGCTGTCAAGGCTGCTGGTGTTGGGCAACACTGTGAAATCCAATTAATTACAATTAATCCAGTAATTACAATTTCCACTCATGGGTGGGAGGCAGAGGGGAAGGAAGGGAATGCAGGCCTAAGTGCCTGTGGTTTTTTATTAATTCAGTTGAGAAAAGGAAAAGGTCACTGAAAACTTGGAAAACTTCAAGATAACCATGGTGACTCAAGACAATCTGGGGTGACTGCATACGAAGCCAGAAGTGAGGACGTGCCAATGGTTGCTCAAGATCACAGAATCATGAAATCCTAGAATGGTTTGTGTTGGAAGGGACCTTAAAGCTCATCTCAGCCTGTCATGGGCAGGGACACCTCCCAGTAGACGAGGTTGCTCCAAGTCACATCCAGCCTGGCCTTCAATACTGACTTCTTGGAAATGTGTTTAATGTGAAAGAACTGGTTACTTAAAACAAACTATGGAAAAGAAAAAAGATTGTGATAGAAGTGTCCACCACTTTATCACCACAACCTGGCACTTGGAGAAGTCTCTTTGGTAAAAGACCAAAGCCCTGGGCACTCCTAAGCCTGCAGTTGTTTGAACTACCAGATCTCATACACAAGGTCCTACCAGCTCTCTGAAACGTTTTACCTTAGATCAATCCTTGGATAAGAAATAGAAACAGTCTCTGGGCTGGGGATGAAAACACCAGGTGTCCCCTGATGATTTTTATGGTCCTTTCCAATCCAAGTCATTCTATGAATCTAAGACTATTTCAGCAGTTGGTTTGTAGCCCTGTAGATGTCAAATGGTGGATATTTGACTCTTACAAAGTCTCTACCTATATTAACTATTTAAGGGATCCAGGAAGAGAATTGCAATAAAATGCAGTAAATTCTTACTGATTCAATTGCTGCTTTTTCAGGTCCAACGTCTTATGAACCAGACACGTGACTCACCCCAGCACTAAGTATAATTTTGCAGCACTGTACAGAACTAGCCCTGTTTTCCCAAAATACAGGCTGATTTTTGGCTCATGAGGTGCTTGCAGGGTGGTATTAGCCAGCTGTCACAGGAGGATCAGATGATATTAATGGCAACTGGCATGCCTGTTCAACGAGCTGAGCTCATCCCTGCAAAATCAGAGGGAGCCTATTTCAAACAAAAAAAGGAAATCAGGAGAAGCCAAGTGAAATAACAAAACTGCTGCCGACTTGAACAATCCAGCAATTCACCACCTCAATGAGGTCCTTGTGAATGTGAGGAAGCCACAGAACAAAGCTGGGTCTGCAAAAGGTTTCCTCGTCTCTCGTACCAAGGAATTTATTGAAGCTCAGTCCTTGCTTCCTAAAGCTCCAGGTCTGAGCATCCGAGCCTGTGACTGTAACAGTGCAGTAACACCCTGGCTGGCAGGAACGCTGGGTCTGTGGCTTGTCAGTCAAAATGCATCCTGAATCCTGCTGGACTTGTTTTCCATGTGTGCCCCAGGGTAGCAAGCATTAGCTCTACCATTCCCCCAAGGATATGCATAACTTAAGGTGTGTGAGCAGTCTCATGGATTTCAGTGGGACTGCAAATATGTTTACACACCTTAGCAGTTCCCTCATTAGCGCACAAAAAACGTATTATATTTCTGTCAAAAGGCAATTTGAAGTTCACTTTTCAAATGCCAAAGGCCTGTGCATTTACCAAGAACAACATGTAGCTTTTCCAGCCTCTGTTCCTTAGGGCCAGAAAACTTGTACAAAGGAGGAAAATCACCCCAAATGGGTTTTTCTTGTACCACGAAGAGGAAAGCAAAAAATCATTAGATGAAAAGGTGGTCTACATTTATGGTTAAATATTGGATGTGTAATTTAAATGAGAGAGCCAAGTTGAATGCAAAGCAATTACCAGCACTTAATATTAGTCAGACTAATAAAGCAGCAATTAAACCTCATTATGCAGCCATAAAATTGATGTGTAATAGATTGATTGTACCAAATGTTCATACCAATGTTTGATAGCATATCACAGGCAAGGTGAAGTGATTTATTTAATCGGCAGATCAAAATAATTCCCTGCGATAGATTTAACCTTATTGCATTCCTTGGCTTCAGATGACATCTGTGACAGTACAAACAAATAAATAAACACGATGAAAGAAGAGCAAAAAAAAAAAAGCCTACAGAGCAGCTTGCTCTATGGCAAATACTCTCTATTCCATAGCATAATATTCCTTCTCCCGGGAGATCCACAGTTATTTGAGAATCTTCTTGCCAGCAGCACAATTTGGATCTTGCACAGCAGCACTGCTTCATTGTTCACTCCTTGAATTGAATATGAGGCACTGAAGGAAGCCAACATGTAAATGTTTTGCTGCCTGTTTACAGCTGACATGGAATTCAGCACCTTGGAGTATATTAAGTCCAGTGATTAAAAGAAAGTGTTGCTGGAAACCAAAAGAGTAAGCAGTGAGGGGACCATTAATTAAAATCTTCTAAACTCCTCCAAAATGGCATCTGAACATTTTTTTTTTGGCAATCGCTTCAGACCTAATCATTATGTTCAATAAATGTCGGAGAGTCCAGCATGTCAGGTTTGATGCCTTTTTAATAAGTATTTTTTACGTGGGGTCATGGGACGACTATATTTTTTTAAAGTTCAATTGCTTGGTGGTTATAAAACACCGTATTTGCTGAAGACAAAAGTTTGGTCTTTGGGTCTTATGGATTTTCACAACCCATTATCCTTATTACCCTAGTTTTGCATTCCACGACATCATTGCTAAACCAGAGCCACCATGAAGCAATAAAGATAAATGAATTGACATATTTTCTCCTCCAGCAACATTTTCCTTGGTCAAAAGAGCTTGATCTTCCTGCATGGACCTCAACTCTGCTGCAGCTGAAGGGCTCACAAACTGCATAACTTCATGGTTAACCTTTAAATGGGAAAGATTGTCACATTATCTGAAAGACAAAGGTACCTTGACTTATACCAGGATCCTGTGGACAAGTAGGATTTTAAATCCTGATCTCCTGTACAGCTGGAAAGCAAACATTAAGCATTTGCTGTAAGGAAAAGAAAAATTTATTTTAAAAATTCAGAAATATTGAGGTCAACAGAACATTTGCTTTTGAAGTCAGGATTTTTCCAAAGATTTTAAACAATCCAGGGATGGAAGGAAAAGAGATAAGAGGTTTAAAGCCCATCCCTCACTTTAGTGGTTTAGTTAGTAAATTATCCTCCACACACCAAAAATCACAGAATAAGAAAATGGGCCATTTTTTATCAAGCTTTGAGTTTCCAAATAACTCTGTGAGAAAGTCATCACTGGCAAAACCCTGTTGCTCTTGTGAAACTTTCTCTTTTCCTGGTCTGTGCTGTGCTGTGGTTCATGCTGATCAGTCGTGATTTGAACTTCTTCTGGGTTCCAGCAATGACCTCAGAACAGATTCATTACTTCCTCATCCTACAGAGGTGAAGCTCCTTATTTTCAAATTCCTGGAGAATCCCAAAGCCAGCTTCCGTAGGAATGTGTGTGCTGCATCACTGCACGGTGAAGTGAAATGGCTCTGAGCTGACGCTCTGACATCTTGTCCTCCGTTCAGCACCACTGGCATGGAAATAGAAGAACATAGTGGAGGAATGGGACGCTGCACATACCTGTGAGACTCTGACATTTCCTTTGGAAAATGGGGAAAAAGATTACATGGAAATAAAAAGAAGAAATTCCTTGGTATACTTACTTACACACCATTCTTCCAGTACAGTTTAGGTAAGAAAAAAAATGTTTGATGCTTATTAAAACCTGGTACATAAATCCCTTGGAAGGGTGCTGGCAGCAAAGATCTCATACTTCCACTTGGCAGCACATGTTCGATTCCTCTAAGGTGAGATTCTTATGAGCAGAATTTAGCATTTCCGTCCGTATTTGGCTTCCCCAGCCTATGGACAGCTTTTAGAAATTATGCCCACCCAATTTAAATGGAATTAACAAAAATATTGCCTCTTTCAGAAGTCAGAAATCCTTTATATTAATAATATTTATTGTCTAAATATTAACATTGGGGCTGGATTTTTGGCACCTGTACTTGTAAATCTTGATCCAAGTTTTGTGTAATGTCCTTTAGATTAAAGCTTCAGCTTTTCATTATACCTCATAGTAATATACTAGTTTTCTTAGTGAATATTTTAAAAAATTCCTCTCCCTACTCACCTTCATGTAAAATCTACTGGAATGTCTAAAATGTGAAAACACAATATATTGATATGGGCATTTTCCAAACACTGCATCAAAGTATCCAAGTTTTTGCTGCTTTTTTTCTGAGCAGCTCCCTGTAAAAGCTGTTGCTGCTGCTCTAAATCAACATGGTCATCCCAGCTAGTGTATGTTTTGGATCCTAAATATCTCCTCTGGTTTGGTATGCAGCACCTTGTACAGGCTACTGCTTGCACCTTATCAATAGCTCCAGCTCAAAGAGTGCTGTTCCTTAAGAAGTCTTTCATTGGATTTATTTAGTCTAAAACTCACTAAAAATTTAAGCAGAGACACAGGGGTTGTCTTTGAAGATGTAAAAGGATTGCTGCAAAGGAGAGAAATTAATTTTTCTTTATATACCAGGTGGTTGGAACCAGGCCTTTAAGGTCCCTTCCAACCCAACCATTCCATGAATCCGTGATATTTTCTGAGGAGTGGAAAATTAAGAGACTTAAAACCAAGCCAGGGAGGTCCAGGAGAGGTCTCAGACAAAATGTGCTGACTGCAGACCTGAAACAGATTGTCCTGAGGGGTTATTGAAGCTTAACAAGTTTTTGAGAGTAAGTCAGATAAGCATCTAACAGGAATCACTTAACTGTAGCTGATCCTGTTTAGGGGCAAGAGAATGATCTAAGCAAGGTGCTGAAATTTCGTCCCACCTTGATTTCTCTGAAATTACACATTTTAAGAAGAAAGTCTTTCTCCACTAGGAAGGAATCATTGACAGGCTGATAAAAGTGATTCTTAGTGCTGTTGGCAAGCAGGTCTAACCTTCCCACACCCCAGGATTTAATATGGCCTTTTAGTTGAAGAAGGATTTGATGGGAGGCTAATGGTGTTTTGGCTAAGGTTTCAGAAAGGATAAACGTGTTTAGGAAACAGTAAATTCTCTGAGAGAATGTTAAATCCACTGAAGAAAGCAATTCTGAGACAGGATAGAAATTATTTTCAAATTATTTTTCAAATATCGGGAGGAACATAATGTCAGAAAATTAAGGTAATATTTCAAAACTTGTCATTCAAGCTGTTTAGGCGGTCAGTATTGATTTGGTTTTAAAATAGCTTTAAAATATGAACAACAAATAACACCCCAGCATGCTCAGCTCCCTCTTTGACTAGCTTAGACTTGACAGCCCTCTCTTAGAAGGCTGAGGTCAGCTGGGATGACTTCTTTCCTGAAATAGCCACAAGAAATCCCTGTGTGATACTTACAGATCCATCTCTTTAGCAGCAAAAGACAGCCACACTCTATTAGCATCCCTGGCAATACACGGGGTTATCCCAGCTGTGTGCCCCGACCAGGCATCCATCCGGACACAAACACATGTGTTCCTTCAGCTGATGCCCGTGTTGCCTCCGGGGAGGTGGGAAAAGGAAGGTGGGGACTGCTGTTCCAATGTCAGCCCTCTTTATAAGCAGGAGTTGCAACCTTCTGCTCCTTCATTCCTCCCTCTGTGGTGGCAGCAGCTTTCCAGGCTGGCCAAAGTAGGATGTGGAGTGTAGGGTTTGCTGTTTCCAGCAGCACGCTGGCCCAGCCAGCCCAGTGCATTCCTGTCAATAGGAAACAAAACCAAACAGGTATGATTCTTCTAGCTTTAGGGAACAGTAGAAGGGGTGGGAATAATTGTCCCTATTCTTTCTGTGCAGATGATCTGTAAACGTATATTGGGTCTTTTCCATCTGTATATGGTGTCATTCTGAATTATTTGAGAGTTTTTTGACAAGGGGATGGAGTGACAGGACAAGGAGCAATAGCTTCAAACTGATAGACAGTGGGTTTAGATTGGATATTGGGAAAAAATTCTTCCCTGAGTAGGTAGTGGGGTCCTGACACAAATTGCTCAGAGAAGCTGTGACTGCCCCATCCGTGGAAGTGTTCAAGGCCAGGCTGGACAGGGCTTGAAGCAACCTGGGATAGTGGAAGGTGTCCCCTGCCCATGACAGAGGGGTTGGAGATTATTTTAAGGTCCCTTCCCATCCAAATCATTTTGTTTCTCTCTGATCTGATTACAGCAAGTCCAGAAGCTCAAGTATCAGCTAAGGAGACTCATGAATTTTCAGTAATTCTTGTGCTTCTGGTGGTTGAAGTGATGCTTAAGTACTGTGAGAGAGGAAGAACCTAGTGCTCTTGAACAGAAACAGTAACAACGCCCAGCTCTGCCGGTTCCTTTGAGCTGAAAATCAGCCCAGTGATGTCTGTGATTGAAATGAGAGAGGACATTCCAGCCCATGTTAACAAAATGCGGTGGAGGCACTTGGAATAAATTTGTAAGCACTGTAAATCTTCGCTGGATGATCTCCAAAGAGAGAAAGCTGCATTAGCCCAGCCAAGATGTAAGGCAGCCACAGCAAAGTGATCTGGCATCCTCCTCAGAGAGTCAGGAAGGCAGACTGATTGCATTCCCAAGATGGAGAAACTGAGCTGATCCGGATTCTAAGGATAGTCAGTTTGCTCTGATCATGCAGAAACCATTTTTCACTGCCATAGACACATTAAAAATTACAGGGCAAGAAAGAGACAGGGATAACCAGTGGAAACAACACCAAATGTTCTTATCATGTGGCTCTATTTTTCCCAGTAATAACACTCATTAATGAAGCATTAATTATTTACCTGAACTTAAGCAAGCTTAAGTCACTATGTAGTGGCCACAAATTACACCAATTCAGGTCCATGTCTGATTATTCAGATCTACTTTCACAACACTAGGGACTGGTTTTGATCTCAACTTCAGTTTCACATGTGAGAGTTTCTTTTTAGGAAACATTGTGTTTGCATGTTCAGGCGACCTTGATTTTCTGGTATGTAAAAATCTGACACTTCTTCTTTACAGGTATTGTTCCGCAAAAATCACCTTTGTATCTAAAGAAATTTAAGTAAAATACTTTTTTCTATTATTGTATTTAGATATACAAAATTATCTATTTTTTTCTCTTTTTCTTTTCTTTTTGTTTTTTTTTCCTTTGGTCAGTTGTTCAAGTTTTCTTTGCAAGTGGGAGAATAATGAGAAATGAGGGAAAGGAAAGAAATGGAGAAAACACTGAAAGCCTTCACATTGTTTTCATCCAACATTTGAAGTTTTCAGATAGCTCAGGAAAAGAATTCAAAATTATGTCAATGTACAGATATTACAAAAATCATTAAATGGATGCTTTTAAATCAATTCTACTTGTAGGATTAAAATCTGAGTGCCTTGGGGGACACTGTAGGAGCAGTATTTGTGGGCTGGCTGGAAATATGAAACAGGCAGACATGTCCTGAGCTGAATCCATTCCTATAAGATTTCCAGCCTAGGGCAGCATTCCTTGAAGGATATACATATATCTGCTTAACTATACATATGATGCTCCATCCCACTGAAGCCAACAGGAGCATTTACTGTTCATCAAGTTAAGCATTTACATAAATCTCTGGGATAATGCAGTTTAATCGAAGACTCAAGTGCTTGGATAAATCTTAGGTTATTCAAAGTAAACTTCAAAGCTTTTTTACGTTCACTTAGCACCAATTATTACCCAAAAAAATCAAATGGACTGCATTGTATGAGAGGTTTTAAATTCATAAATGTAACAGTACAGTGTTTTTTTCTATTCATCTGCATCTTTTTTACCTCGCTGAGAAAGGATTCCTTATTAAAGCTGGTTAAAAAAAAAAAAAAAGCCAGAAAATGCCTGGAACAAAGTAACTGTAACTGTAAAATGTCCTTAAAGGCCAATTAGAAATTGCAATACTGGGAGTTTTATTACAACTAACTCCTCCTTAATTATCAATCAATGGATTCTGTTGGAAAAAAAATTCTCAAATTCACAGCTGGGAAAATGATGCTAATTATTTTCTGTTAATTAAGGCTGTGCTGGGATTCAGACTTGCCATCCTTCAAATACAGGATTGACATATCAATGCTAACATAATGCTTAGGGTCTTTTCTGAAGGCTTTATTTCTAATGATAATAAATTGGTGTCACGTTATTTTAAGTGTCTTAAGCTATCGTGCTGCTACCCAACCCTGATAGATAGTGAAAAGCATATATCTATCTTGGTATTCATACCAATTTTTCATCTGGAAGTTGTATATTCACCATTTTGCACCGTAGCTGTTCTATTGTGAGGGTGAAGGAGCACCAAATCACTTGGAGCTGAGAGTAGTAAGGCAAAAAATATTGAAAGGCAGCAGGATTCCCTAAATATCGAATTAGAGAAAATGGAACACTTCAGTAAGATACTCAACACTCTATATTGAATTATACAGTTCCTGTTGACCTTCACAGACCAAAATCTCTAGTCCAGCCTCTGGTCCTCCTTCATTGTGGGAGTTCCTTAAATTACAGGCTGTTAACTTGATCTTGTTTTTTTGTGGAAAAGACAGCGAAACCTAATTTTTCAGAAATCAATTGCTTGATGAATGTTTGATCCTCATGATCTACTGCATATCTTATAGACAAGACTGATGAAAATCAGAAATAAGAGAGTGGAAACAGATAAGTAGAGCGGGAAAAAAATTAAAAATTAATATTCTGCCAGACTTGGTGTGATGTATATAAGAAATAAAGCTCATGAGCTCATGCACAACCTTAGGAATGCTTGGCCTAGGATTTAGACAAGTTTTAAAGATCTGTGACCAGTTTGAGGCAAAATGGGCAGGAGGGTGGTGCTTTGTTTTGGGTTTTGCTCAGGATGAGAAATTCTTGAATCTGTTTCTAAAAGGCAGGTGTCAGGCAAACAGCTCTGAAAAAACACACGTCCTCTACCAGATTCTTGGAAACCATAATATTCAGCATTTTAAGACTTGTGGGAAAGGTTGTAGAGGTGCTGTTGGTGACAAATCAGGACAGCCTGATCTCCCTGTGGGGTTTACCAGCCTCATGACTTACACAGGTAAGAACTGTTTGTTGTGGGATTTAGACTGCAGAGCCTGAGCCTGTTTGAGAGATGCCATAAAAATTATTCGATCACACTACTGTAGTTGGCCAATTCAGATGAAGCAAGGGACCAGGTAAATGGTTCACCCACTGTACCTTGGCATGTACAGGTCTGAAGTGTGGCCTCCACCTTCCACCTTCCTTCTTAACAAGCAGTGAGAAACAGGAAAAGAAGTCCACAAGGTAATTTTTTCTCACTGAAAAATAAGATCTAAGGTCAAAGGTATTTCTCAAAGGTCATGGTGTGCTACTTCTCCCCAGTGACCAAAAATCGATTCTCTCTCGCTCTGACTTGGATGTTCACTTTTAAGGTGTCCTTAATTAGCAGTTCAAATATTTCCAGTCTGAATGCCTGTTAAAACTCTCCTCTGTAATTTCGTCAAAATTCAGGACCGGAGACAATGCAGCACCCAACCAATAGAGAAGGTTGGTCTTGATGATCTTGGAGGTCTTTTCCAACCCTAATGCTTCTATGTTTCCCATTTCAGCTATTTTTCAGACCTGGAACATTATCTTGTACTTTGTATACAAAGAGGCTGTTGAGGGTATTTCTGGTGGGCGAAGATTGACAAGGCTGTTAAGGGTCTTTGTGAATCTAAACTCTCCTAAAATCTCCTCCAGCTCTTTCTGCAAGAGACTCTACTCAGTGATTTAGCTGGTCCTATTTGGTCCTGTTCTCCTACAAGTATGAACTGCCATTTCAAAGTTATAGTTGTATGGAATTAATGTACAAATGGAAGCCAAAAAATACACAAAGGTGAGTTAGGACAATAGATTTAACCCAACTTCTACCATGTCTTGAAAAAGCACTCTGGATGAAATCTGGAGTGTGTATCTTTACATCTACCTGATCCTTATCTACCCTTAAATAAAAAATATTTTACCTATGCTTCGTGATTACAAAGCTTTCTCTCAGCTTTTATAGTTCATTTGTGCCTCCTAGCAGTCATGAGTCATGGGTCTTTTACACACGTCAAGTACACGTAATCCCTACCCTTCATGGCCCAGAAATCCTAAAGATGGCTGAACATGTAATTGCCTTGAAGTGTAAAATATTTCCCACATTATTTATTATAGCATTGCCTGCTAGCACCTCTATAGTTAAGGTTGTGTCAGCATTTTTATTATAAGCCCCTATTTTCAGCTGTAAAAAAGTGCTGCAGGCTGGAACCAGGAATGCAAGTGATTTTATTTTTTTACTGTTTTTTAAAATAAAATTACCTTGGATGTTTTCAAGTTATTCCATCTGTAGTCAACAACACACCCACTCAGGTCTACTTACAGCTGTATATGCATGTGTATAAGGAAGATCTAGCACGGTATAAATGTATAAATGTAGATATTGTCAAAATCACCCACATAACTGTTCATTTATGTTTTCATCTCTTGCTCATGCAAATTATATTTGTGTGGGAGCAACTTTAGTAAATGCACAAGCTTTATTCTGAGTTGATGCAGTGTCCTTTATCCAATGATATCTATAGATGGCAATAATAAAATATCTATTTATTTTTACACCTTATATTTTATTTCTGCCTGTGAGTCAAACTTTCTTCCGGAATAATTTCAGCAAAAGTGTTTAATCTCTGTTCTTAGATGATGAGAAAGGCTAGGGACTACACCCAGCTGTTACTCCACCAAGTCCATGTGATTTAGTCTGGTACAGAAGATGATTCATCCTTTCATGTCTGTCTTTCACACAGATCCAAGAGCAGGATGCAAACTTCTTTACAGATCTGGTTGCTGAGCACTCATCTGCCTCTGAGCTAAGACCCCACTGCTCTTGTCCTCACCAAGGCTGGATTGCATGATTAGAGTAAAGATTCAATGTAAACTTTGTCAATTTGCATCTCTCTTATGAATTGATTTACTCTATCTAGTGGAAACTCTCACACAGAGGCACCACTTACAAATACCTAATTATACAGCTTCTCTATAGGATGGATCATGGATTACATGACAAAGATTCAATAAAATTTGGAGTTCTGTTTTGTCTTTATTGCTATTATCATTAGTACTAGCAATAGGAGCAATAATATATGAGTCATCATCATAACTCGATCATCCTCATGGGTCCCTTTCAAGGCAGGATATTTTATCATTCTATGATTCTAATATGACTAAGCTTTGAAAAAATCAAAATCTTCTGTCTCTTGAGTTTAGGTCTTTTAACTACGTATGCTCTCCTTGTTTTCCTAAATCTTTAAAAAATAAATAAAGGAAAAAAGGACATTAAATTTTTGTCCATTGTTGTTGGTGTTTAACAAGGTGTTTTTAGAGTGAATGTTAACCTTAGTCCTCTCATCGTCCAACTGAGCTTGTGCCTCTGTTCTGAAAAGGGAAGGGGAAGTCTTCACATTACTTCATCTGTAATTAATTTGGTCCTCTAACCCTCGAAACATAAAATTCCAGCTTACAATTCCAGTTTTTGAATGTAATTATGCTTTACAGCCTTAGTGTGGTTTACCTGTCTGTCCCCAAGTATTTCAGAACTGCTATGACTTCTAAGTCAGGTAAAAATTAAAAAGACAAGTTTTTCGTTGGAGTTTTTTGGGGAGGTTTTCTGGCTCGTTGGTTGGATTTTTTTGATGGCGAGTTCATTTTCGGTGTTTTTTTGCATGTTTTGTTGTTGTTGATGTGGGGAGGGCTTTTTTAAACCATTCTGGACCCATCTTTGAAACAAATCATCATTAAAGACATAACAGTTCATGGAAGCTGTCCAGAACACATGGATTCCCATGGTCTTGATTTGAAACCTGATGGGACTACGCTTCTAATTACATTTCATTGTGACGTTTTAGGTTTGTTCAGACCTTGGACTCCGCATTCTTTGCAAGGATACACTCCGAAAAACACATGGAAGCCGAGGCAAATGGTTTTATAATTCCCAGTCTAGAATAGCTGGGTTTCATGCAGAATTTCCAAGAGCATTCTCAGCTTAAAAAGTGTTATCTCTGACTATTATGTAGAGCTGCAACTTGAACCACTGCTAGTATGTTCTAAATAGAGCTGATCCAAAAGAAAGAGACGCAATTTTCAGCTGTGCTAAACTCTTCAAAAGATGCATAAAGGAAAAATAAATCAATGGCAGAATTCCTTAGTAAAGTTATTCTTATACATCTGTTGATGATTTATGAATGTGTTTATGAAAGACCATTGAGATTATATGCCTTCTGCTGGATGACTTCTATCTGATAGTATGCTATTCATAAAGTTTTCAATCCCCTTGTTAAATCCATTTAGGAGTTTAGCTCCTGTTATTCTTTGGAAGAGGTGTTTCCAAAACTTTAACTTTAGATGATTAGAAATATTCCTCTAAAGAAAAATGTGGAATTTTTCTGGTCATATCAAGATATATGGTTATCTTCATATGAAGCCTAAATTCACCCTGATCTCTCTTATTATTCAATTAAAACAAATAGTTGTTTTAAAGTCTGGTTCATTTATCTTTGGTGTTTTATCTTAGAATGGAATAGGATCTAGATATACCTGCCAAATTATATTGATTATATGTGGAGCCAAGGGCAATGCAGCCATCTGCATTAAGAGATATTTATATTAAATTCTGTTTTGCTGGATGTTATAGATATCTACATATATAGCAGCCAAACCTTGCAAAGCCTTAGATCAGTGGTTTTGTCCTTGTAGACAGAAGAGAACCCAGCTTAAATACAGAAATTCCATGGTTTTTCTTTATTCCATGAATTTTTACCATGGCATCACACAAGATTTAAGGAAAAGGACTCAGTTTGTATAGTGATAGAAACTGCACAAATGTAACACAGTAAAATGCAATTTGGCCTTTATCCACATTAGCAAAAAGAAGAGAAAATGAGTGAGCATGGTCATGAAAACAGTTTTAAAGAACACCTGAGAGAAAACTGTTGTTTCTTGTTGATCACCAAAAAAGATACAGCCTTCATCCACAAAGGACTCCCCATGCACATCAGTTCATGTCTGTGTTGCTCCAAACTTCCCTCCTCCCAGATTCAAGCCATAATTCATGTATTACCTGTGGTACAAAGCTTTTCCTGTGTTGAGAAGATGCAAATCCTTCCACATTTGTTAAGGGTTATATCAAGAAGGGAGCAGTATCCCTGACTCATGTCAGAGTATTTTGGATTGGGATTTATCTTTTTTTGGTTTAGGTATCTGACATTCAGTCATTTTAGTACCATCTACAGAAGGGTGTCCTGAGAAACAGGCAGACAAATCTGAAAGGAGATTCATCCCACCTGATTTAGACAGCAAGACAAAGAATTACTTCAGCTGATACATCCATTGAAATTGTAGCCATCAAGTTTATCCTCTAAAAGATGACTGGTTCAAAAGCAATGCTCTTAGAAGAAATTTATTGCTTATTTTAACGCAAAATAAAATCACAGCATAAGAGCAAAATAAAGAAACCCTTGAAACTAGTAAAAGTTTCTACATGTCTGTTGTATCTAAATTGCTACAGAAGGTGATTTTATCCCAACTCCAAATGCTTTAGCATTTCCCACGCATCGAGGAGAGTTTATATTTTAGACTAAAGAGAATCAGAGACTGTCCTGAGATGGAAGGGACCCCCAAAGCTCAGCTAGTCCAGATTCAAGGTGTTTGCTCTCCTCTTCCTGGGCTGTGTGATTATTGATGAAATTGGGCCAATTCATCATTCCAGATTCTGGAGCTGGGGCACAGAGTTCTCACCTTGTTATGGAAATTACCTCAAAAATCATACAGTCCTTACCTTACAGGTAACTCCTGCAACTGTTAAACTCTTCTTAATTGAAGTCCACCATTCAACTGAGTAACTGAACAAGAAATTTCACTCGAGATACATAGGTCTCCAGCCCCAAACATTCCCTTGCACAGTTTTATTTTGCTCTCTGAAGGTTTATTTGATATAGGTGAGATTTTATAGGATGACCTATAACCCTGTCCAGTCTGTAATAATTTAATATCTTTTCCTGGCGTTACCTATTGTGTCTTCAGGAACTCTGTGTCTGCAAGACAAAATGAAAGAATTCTTTGTGGAAATAATCATCAAAAACATCCCTGTTCCCAAGTCCCTTTTCCATTGCAAAGCATCATGTGAGAAATAGCTAAAATTATGGGATGACTTACTTATTTCTTTTCACTGACTACAGAAGAAAATTAGACAGCCTACCACTGTGTTACATTTTGGTGGTGAGGCTAAGCCGTGATGAAACTCAGACTTTGTATTTTTTATTA
This sequence comes from Ifrita kowaldi, assembly GCA_013398055.1. Classification (NCBI taxonomy): domain Eukaryota; kingdom Metazoa; phylum Chordata; class Aves; order Passeriformes; family Cinclosomatidae; genus Ifrita; species Ifrita kowaldi. The sequence continues at coordinate 228,832 of VZRS01004060.1, read as the reverse complement.
TCTATTTTGGATAGACAAGAAATGAAAGAAAACACACACACCTTGCAGCAACCACTTCGCTTTGAGTATCAAATTTGCTGACACAGTTTTCCTTGGAGCGTCAGACCAGTTTTCCCATTCCATTGAAGGAAGTTCCGTTAACACATGAAACTAGATGTGCTTATCCACCAATTTGATTTTCATGCGTTCCAAAGCTGTGCTTAACACTTTTTCTTTTCAAAGTATTTTTGCCTTGATCTGAGTGATGTAACAACTGATATTTGAAGATGAACACTCAATGAATCAATCAGTAGAGCACAGACCTGAAATCATGACTCTTCCATGACTTCCTTTGGCACAGTGTTTTGTAACATTAAATGAAATATAAAGAATGGATAGTATTTATAGACTGTAACAGGTCATTCCACATCTGTCACACCACACTTTCTGCAGTTAGTTCTGTTTTCTTTTTCCCTTTTGCCCTAGTACATTTGTGACTTTTACTGTATGATATTTTTACATTCTCAAAGAGTGAATAATTCAGGCTGACCATCAGGGATTTCTCTTTACATGAACTTCTAAATGTTATCCAATAGGTGAAAATTCTGCAAAACCATACTGGTGATATTTTATCATTAGCATTTCCTTTTGATCACTTCAACAACATATCAAAACTCATTGTTGCAATATCTAAGAGCTTCCATGTGATAGGATAGAGGCATTTAAGAAGAGAAAAAAATAATATTCATCATCACCCTCATCATCATCATCTGTTTATAATAACTATATGGAAAAAAAGGCCTTCCCAAGTTTGAAACTTCAAAAGAAAACTAAATTAGCAACTGCTGTCACATCAGTATTTTCAAAAAACTTTGGACAGGGTGAGGAAACAAAATTCCCTTTGTTTTTTTTTCTTTTACAAAAGAAATAAAATCTCAATATTCTTGAGACTCGTAGGTTTGGTTTAGAATTCCTCTGAGGAAAGAATGATTGAGACTGATGTTCAGTGACTGATCTCCAAGTAGCAGGCAGATTTGTACTTCTCTGTGGATGTGTGTCTCTTCAATAGGGCTGGAAAAAGATGTTGCTGATACACACAGGAAACTATACTAGAAAAAGAATTATGAAATTAAAGCTGAAAAAGGATGGTCTAAATTATGGAATTGAATGTGTTAAGTGTGATTACTTGTGCAATTTGTGGCCCTGTGGTCACACGATCTAATCCAAAATCTCTTGCATTCAGCAGGGCTCTTTTCAGTAACTCTAAGTTTCAGATATATAATTTGGCACCAAAGGTTGTGTGAACCCGACTTTGAAAAGTTTTTTTTATGAACTCGCTTTATTCTTTTTTTTTTTTTTTGACAAACACAGCAATCAGAATTGAGAATGTGGATTCAGAACCCCCTCTGCACCTGAACTTCAGGGAGCTTAAATCTGGTGCTGGAGTCCTGACCTTGTTAACAAACAATAGGAATTTTGCTACTGGCTTGAATCAAATCAAGATTTTACTCTAGAAGACTGAGACCTAGGACATATTTCTTGGATCAAACAAGAACACTAGCCCTAAACATTTATCTTTGATGAGGAAGTGCAGTTTCAAGTCAGTTTGGGCTTTGAAATCTACAGTTCGGACTTATTTCAAAGATGAGTTCACATGATGCAGCAGGCTTTGTAATCAGGGAATTTCATGCTTAAAAAAAAAAATAGCTGGGAGCAGAATTAGTATGTACTGCATAATAATAGTCCCGTTCAATTGCTGTTTAGTTTGGAATGGTTGCTTTGAGAGCTTGTTGGAAAAGAGGAAAAAATGCGATGAGAAGAAATGTTTACTGTGCAAACTTTGCATGCCAATAAAGAAATTATAGAGAGACTATTGTTAGGCTTGACTCTGTAATTATAATTGAAGCACAAAGATGATCAAATGCAAGACCATTTACAGTTAATCATTTTGACATTGCTTGATTTTTCCTATGAACCATAGAAGAGAAGAATCAAACATTATACCACAAGAGTCTAAACCTCAGGTGGTGCAAATCAACTTAGCCCTTCACTTGAAACAATTGAGCCCCTTTGCCTCAGCTGGTGGCTTGGCC
>VZRS01004060.1:181760-221760 GCA_013398055.1 Ifrita kowaldi | reverse complement strand
TGTGGGTGTTTGGGGCATTACTCACACACCTCTACACTCACGAACTCAAAAGAGACCGAGCAAAACCTTTCCTCAGATAATAAGTTGTGCTGCACCACAGAAACAAAGAAAATGCAGTCTGCAAACAAGAGCAAAGCTTTTTGAAGTCCTTAAGTTGGAACTGTGACAACAGAATTCTCTACAATTATATAGGTAATATGCAAATACACACACATAGATGTGTGCTTTTATATATATATGGATATATATTTATGGATAAATACGTCTGTATCAGAGACCTGAGGCAATTTTGCCCTCTCAGAAGCAAGTGTTGCTTCTAACTGAAGTTGGCTCTGAATGCTTAGGATGTATTCTGGCCTGTTGACTGATCTCATCCATCACTAGGAGTAACTATGGCCCAAAGGTAAAAATAGCTCTGGAGTCTGTAGCATAGTGCCCAGAGCTTAATGATATTGCCCTCCAAGGCAGATGGTATTTGTTTTACTGTCCCTCTGGTGGTTTTCAATTAATGACTTATTACTTCCCTCCCGACCCCCCCACCAAAAAAAAACCGAAAAAAAGAAAAAAAGATTGTTTCAATTAGGTTCAGTTTGTTAAATAATAGACTATCAATCTTACATGGATAAGGAAATAAACGAGTGCAGTTCTTCAGGAGGCACCTCATGTGTGGGAAGCAACCCAGCATTCCTTTGCAAAGAAGTGGCTGCTTGGAGGAATGAGTGGGAAGACATGTGATATGATGTGGACGGACATGGATGGTATCCCTGCAAACATGGAAAATTGCCATGTGCCATCAACCTGGAGGGAGACCCAGTGCAAGGAGTGCTGGTTGTGGGACACATTTTAAAGGAAGCAGGTTCCTTTATAATCAGAAAGATAAATCCACAGGCAGATCCACCTGGCATGTGCGCATTGACCGTGTTTTGCATTGTGCCCATAAATAGTTTATCCAGAAGCCTCCGGACTTTGCCACCCTCCTCCTCCAACGCTCCCATCCACATGCCTGGCTGAGCTCAGTGCTGACAGACGTTAAGAACTGTCATCTGAGCAGAACAATAAAACCCAGCAGACATGGATTCTCACCCCTCTAATTTTGTAGGGAATATCAATATCATCATACTTCAGCATTCCTGGAAAAGATCGTGTTTTCTCCGAAGGAGTTCCAAAAAGTCCTGCAACACAAGATGGTGTCATTAGCACTAATTTCTGATAGACATTCTCATTGGGAAGGGAAGTCCTAGAGAAAAAAATTTATGGAATTTCTGCTTGCCTGGATCCAGAGTAAATCCCTAAACTCTATTATACCATCACCCCAAGCCAACCCCCAACTGAGATGTTAACAGAGGCTCTTAGGAATCATGACCATTATTTAATAAATAATCTTATGATCCTTTGCAAGTTGTGAATGCAGTCAGAATGGTGATGTAGGATAAGATTAATCCCTTCTAACTTTAAATACCTACAGTTCAGATACCTTGTCTGAACCAGTCATCTTAACTTCTTGCATAGTTGATTTGGAGATGGAGACACTCCAAAGGGATTCTTCACATGCAAAAGTGGGATGACTCAGACCATACATTGACTTATCTCTTTTTACTAACCACAGATAGATAAATATAAATGAGGCATTCATAGACAGATAAAATGTGGAGAATTAACTTTCCATTTATGTTTGTGGGCCAATTTTAATTTTTTAAAATGATACTAACACTAATCCTGAAAAATTCTATCCGGCTACATTTTTCATAGACAGAATTATTAAAGCCTGATTGCAGAATCAAAATAATATCATTTTGTGTAAAATAAGGGCTATAAAAGTTTTATTAAACAGTAAAATAATTTTTGCAACTTAAAGGATGAATGTTTGGAAGTAGAATGGAGATTTTGTTTTGTTTTGCTTTTTTAATTTAGGGGGTGCTTTTACAAATCTTTTTCTTTCTGTTTTCTGATTCTTCTCTCAGATGGCAACTTGGCCTGTCAGTTTTGTGTCACTGCTTGTTTATGCCATAAATGTCATTTGGAATGACAACACTAGGAAAAGGTCAGGGCTATTACTAAACAAGCTTACCCCCTGGAGCCTAATACAGTCAAGACACTGTGATTCAACTGCTGGGAGTGGCTGGAGAGATGGCAGCAGGGAGAAATATTTAGGTATTTTTCAGTGCTGGTCCATGGAAATCATACCTTGGGGCTCAAAATGGGACAAAGCCAAGAGCAGCCTTATGTGTTTGATTCAGGTAATGTATTCAGAGGAATTAACAGCAAGCACCAGGATTTGAGGAGGCAGCAGAGCTGTCTATTTCTTTTTATTAGTGCATGGATGCTAAATATTGCTCAGAGAATGAAGTTTGATCAATAAATCATCCCCTAGTTGCTGTTCTGCATTGGCTTCTTTGCCTGGACTGTTTGAAGAGGACGATGTGTTTGCCTTTTTACTTTTCCCCCAGAATAAAAAATTCTTCAGTAAGTAGAAACATGATGGAAAGAGGAAATCAGCTTTGGCTTAATGTTATTTGCTGTCATCTGTGGCTTAGGTAGATAACCTTGCATATAGGTGATTCCTGCTGAGGGGGAGAGTTAACTCCCTAAATAACAACAGCAGCTACGAATCCAGGCCAAAATTATAATAATTGCATCAGTTAATTGAGAACCACCTAAGCAGGAGGAATGTGGGGAGAGGGGGGGAATCCTTCCTTAGACATCTTCAATCAAAAATATTGATTCACCTATAGCGTGGCCATTTTTTGATAGGCCATCATGACATCATGGAATGGTTTGGGTGGGAAAGGACCTTAAAGATTATCCCATTCCAGCCTCCTGCTGTGGACACCTTCCACTAGACGAGGTTGCTCCAAGCCCCATCCAACCTGGCCTTGAACATTTCCAGGAACGAGATGTGGTATCAGATACCTACCATTTTTCTTTTTTTTTACTCAAATGATGTTAGGATTTTAAGAATTCTGCATTGGACACCATCTTAATAAACTACCTAAGAATATAATTAAGCTTAGTTCAATGAAATCATCCACTTATTCAAGTTGAAGAAGCAGTGTGCCTACCATTCTTCTTTGAAGCTACAGGAAAACAGAAGTTGTCCTCCTAAAGAATGATCCTTGGAAAAGCCATGGAAAAAAGAACACTGAAAATCTGCTGAAATTTGCCTTGAAGCACTCAACGGCTTTCTTTAAAGTAGTGAAAGAAGAAAAACAGAAAAATAAGTAAGCAAACAATCTTCTCATCAAGGAATGATCAAAATGTGAAGTTGTAAATACCTGACAAGTAACTTCTGGTTGTTTGGCCACTGGAATTCTCTTTGCTATCAGAATTCCAGACAGTAGAGGAAAGATGTCAGTGAAAATATGAAGATGAGTTTGTATGCCCAAAGGTTTGTTCTAAAACTAAATCTTTGGAATTTCTAGAAAACCTTGTCTTTCTCTTGAGACATTGGTTGGTAAAATAAATCACATTTTATATAAAAAATATACTTTGCTGATTAACAAAAGCCAGGTATAACAAAAAATGTCTCTTTCAAACTTTCAGATTTTTTTCTTCCTCCCTCCTTTTTATTATTTTATTTACTTTAGACAAGAAAAAAAATCTCCTAGTGTTTGACATTAAACTGAGTTTTCATTTCTTCATCAGATATAGCCTTGAAAATCTGCAAATTGTGCTATTGCAGCCAAACTAGTGTTTATTTATTTTATTTCTATTTTACAAGCACTTATCTAGAAATCTTGGCACCTAGTGTTCCATAAAAACAGTGCCAGAAATAAAGGTTGATCCATCTCTATGAATCAAAATCCAAACTCACCATTAACCATACAAGATCCATAAATATTGATAGTCTTCCTTTATGATAAATGGGAGGAGGTAGAAGGAGGGAAAAAAAAACCACCATGGGGGACTTTGTAATAATTATTATTTATTATTCCATGGTGAAAAACAGGAACATTGATAAGGGAAGTCTGATTGGTCCCATCTATGGCACAAATTTCCCAGTTCCTTTTGAGCAGGACTTTCCATTTCTTCCCTCTGCAAGGATTCCTTCTTTTCCAATAAAGACATGCACATTCTTGAAGAGGGTGAGTTTTTCTGGACGTTTATCTGTAGCTATTCACCCAAATTTGAGGAGCCTGCAGCCCTTAATGAGAAGGAAATCACAAGTCACAGCTGGGGATTAGAGCCAGCCCTTGCAGTCCCCTCACATGTGGCACAGCAGCTCAGCTCTGCCGCATTCCACACCATGCCAGAAGTGCTTTCCCTGTGCTCCAGCCCCCTGGGTTTGCTCCCCAGCAGTCTGACTGGATTAACAATGGAGTCAAATGCTGCTGTTGGTCTTATCAGAACAGATCTGAGCCCAACACAATGAAAACATAAGGAATCAGGATCACGGTATTTTCCCTCAGTGCTCTTGTCATAAACAATTGGTGCAACAGAAAGAACATCAAGGGGCTGTTCTCTTACTGAGAGATATTCAGATCCCCCCTTCAATTTGCCTGAGCTGCTGTGGGGAGCTGATGACTGCCTAAACCCTTCAAATACAAAGCCAGGATGGATTTCTGAGTGGAGGCAGCTCAGCAGAAGGTCTGAGAAGCAGCACAAATCATCACAGAGCACTGTCGAGAAGAATAGAAGGAAATTCTTTCACATTACGAGCAAAAACATCTGTCCCTTCAATGTGGCAAGATGCAAAACCCCAGCAAACGTGTCTGTTTTGATAAAAAGCGTGGAACAATAGTTCCACATTACTGCAGGAGGTTGGGGGCTGTGGGAATCAACTACTGAGCTGTCCCATCTCAGCCAGCATTGAGGGACTTAATACACTCACTTGCCTTCCCCTCCCTACTGGTGTGCCCATCATTTCCATCTCTATGAAGCCAGGCATCAATAACAATGAAATTCATAGGGGTATATTTTGGAATGCTAAGTGATGAATTTTGCATCCAGGCAAGCAGCTTTCCATTAGAGTGAGTGGGAAGTGGAAAAGTAGGACATTAACTTGACTGTAGGTGTTGTCCTAAGGTGCTGGAGAGTTAATATGTTTACAAGAGGCTTGTACTCCACGTGATCTCACAAGACAGAAATAGTGGGCTGGAAAGAGGAGATTTGACCAGCTCACAACCCCTCCAGTGCCTCAGTTCCTCCATCTAAAAGAAATCTGCATGCTCTACTCCAGAAACCCTCTCATGCTTCTTCAGGATATGCTTATATCAGTCTCTGTATGCAGAAGCAACCTTTGAAACCAACCCCAGGGCAAATTAGCAACAGAGACCCTGGCACTGCAATTGCTCTCTGTAAAAACTGGTGCCTTTCTTTCCCGCAAAACTGCAGAATAGAACAGCAAAGTATCTTAGGTGTGGTGGTTGGCCAACAATAAACAGAAAAACTCTAATCTGTGAAAACTAATACGGTGTAGAGGGGCTGCAGAGCGAGATGAATGAAAAGCTCTGTGGTGTGTGGAGTGTTCGGAGGGAATTTTTTTTGTTGTTGTTGTTTCAAAAGGAGTTTTTTTACCCCAGGCCAGAAGCCTTTGTGTCAGGGAGACTGTCTCATTTCTCTGCTCAAAGGCTGTCAAAGATGACTGAGATTTGAAAATGCTTTCTGATGTTGACGAGGTCAAGGGAGACAGAGCTGCCTACCATCAGTCGCTGTGTCAGTGGTGGGATGGGAGGACACATGAGAGGGAGGATGGAAAAAAACCAGTGGAATTGTTATCTCTGGAGAACTAGATAAAACAAAATAAATAGCATAAAGTAAAATATAGGAGAAAAAAGAGGCACAGGTCAAACAGTCACACCAAAGTTTATGGCATTAGTATTCAGCTGGAATAAGGGAAAATATCTTGGTTCCCAACTGGGGATGTTCTGAAGAGAGGGAAACTGACTGGAGGCAAAAGATATATTAATATTACTCCACTTAATCAATACATAAAATCCTCCAATGTGTTTTTTGTACAAGCCTGCTCTGCAAAGTTAACACCTGCAGTGTTTTCTGATTCCATCTAATTGTGTTTGCGATAGTTCAAATCAGGACTGCCCAAAGCAGCCAGGAATTGAACCAGGCTATGGAAGCGGCTGCCACAGATTGCACCCATCTTGCCCAAAATAAAGTGGGCCAATGTCACTGTCCCCCTTAAAGATGAACTCTCTCTGTCCTACCTCACAAAGCAGCAGCAGGAACCTCCTTGGGTCAACCTGTGGCATTCCATTTAACTGCAGATTTCCAAAGTTCACAGAAGAGCCTTTCACTTGGGATGTGGTTCTCCATGGGCTGTGCTTCCCCACAGGGTACCCAGCTGGGCTGAAGCCACATAACTTTCTGTCTCAAATCTTTTCAGACGAGAAAACCCTTCTATGGGGCAATGCATATGGCCACCTTTAGAGTGCTGGCATTGGTTTCCAGCATACCAGTACACAGAGGTAACTGGTTTTGTCATTGATTTCACAAAACCGTTAGATAAAGACAAAAATCGATGTCACTATTTACACTAGAGGTTTATACTGGACATTTCTTCACTATGTTCCTGTCATAAGCAGGCAACGGTGTAGTTGCTGATCATTGTGTGCTGGACAGGATGCAGCTCTTGCTTCAAAATCTCAACTGTGTGAACCACTTATGGCCGTGGTGCCACAAGCCTCCTCATTTTTCATAATTCCTCAGTTTGTTCTGGTGCCCAGTGGTCCAGAGGAGATGCTTCCCACAATTTTGATGTGCTTCTAGAGTCAAAGGGAGACTTTAATGATGTAGTGGGAAATGGGAATGCCAACGTGGAAACCTAAATGATTCAAAGGATTCTACCAAGTGATAAATGTCTTGGTTTATGACCCTTCCCTGTTGATTCCACAAGGTTTAAGAAGTGGCTTTCATTTGTGTGACAGGTAACCACTTTGTCTTATATACGGGGAGAAAGACGTGGGAGAAGGCGTGTGGAGTGGATCCATATGTACCTGGTAACACTGCCCAGTCAGGCGCCACTGAGCACCAAGGAGGACCACAGGACATCCGACAGCAACATATGGCTGCTCCACATCCCAGCAGCCAGGCGTGACAGGAGGGAGAACACGGCAGAGAGCAGGGGCTTGGCTCCACATGCCTGCACTCACAGCTTCACAGGGCAAATCCCACCCCACCAGAGCCAGTTCAAGACATTTCTATGCCCAGATCCCATTGATAGATACTCACTGCAGTCTCTCCTTTCCCTGGTGATTAGCACCTCTTTCACCCTGTCACATCAGCTGTTGGAAGGGTTGATATCTAGCCCTGGATCAGTGAAATAATCTGATTTTCAATAATGCTTTTTTCCAAAGACCTTTAATATTTAATGGATCTGGCTTGATGGTCAGCCAAATGCCCTCTGAAACCAGTACAGCTGAGTGGGAACCAGCCTTCACAGATCCCAGCAGATTTGCTTTAGATAAGGAAGGAGTCTCCCTGTCATACTCTGCCTGTGCAGGTGATGTGGAACCACAATTATTTCTGTATTATAAATGTGGGGAACAACTACTTCTGTATTAATATATTAAGCAGCACCAGGTCTCTTTCACACCAGAGCCAGGTGGTGTAGGAGGGTCTATGTCCATAGTATTAAACTGTGGGCCTCCAAAACTGAGTGGCTGCATCCAAAATACCTATTGGGAATGGTCTCTGGACCGTGCTAAGCCCCAGACTGTGTTGGGATAGCATCCAGGGCAATACTAGAAGCATTACACCAGGACTATTACAATATTGAGTCCCTATGCCTGCGGCCCATAACTATTTAATTAGTTATTATAGATACAGTCAGAATTTAAATTTTAATCCTTTCAAAGCTCATATTTGTGATCTGACAAAGACTATAACTTATTCTAAATTTTTTGTGCATTTTTTCCTTTTCACAGCAATCCAGTCTCAGATCCTGAACCTGATTGCTCATTCCCATCTTTCTCCTGTCGCCATTTACTCTCCTTCCTACCACCAGTTCCACCATCAAAGCTATTTGTATGTTCTGTTGTAAACCACACCAGTGAAATGACAGCAAGGGACATAAAGACAGCAGGACATGGCATTAGTCATGTGCATTGTTTGCATTAATTTGCATTAATTGTTGGCATTCATTTCTTTATTTCAAAGTGAAGACATCTCACATTAAGTCTCAAGGTGGCTTCCTGATCATTATTTTATGTTAACAGTAGGAATGCTAAATAATCCCGTGTATGACGTAAACTGAGGCAAATGAGGAAAGGGGTATTGCATCTCCCTTGTCACCAAGGAAACCAGAAGCGGTGACAGTTTCCACCTGCTGAGCACTCACCTCTATACCTTTAGTTCACCTGAGGGAGCAACCTGGCACTTTCGTTAGGGATGGGTAAAGTAAAAGGTATAAAAATAGCACGAGAGATAAAAATATCTTTAAAACTCCTTGAATAACAGGGAGGGAGAAAGGAAATAACTTATTCATTCCCATCTACTCACACAGTTGCAAGAGGGTGGGTGATTGTAAATTAGGATGACTGTGCCAGGAGAAAGTGAAATTCATTCATTCCAGACCTGCAGAGCTTGTTGGGTACTACCCAGTAAGGCACCACCTGGGGTACAGCTCCTGGGAATTTCTGAGAGAGAAGCTAAAGGCACCTTTGGAGATTTCCACTAAAAATCCTATTTGCCGTGTAAGAAAAGTAAACAAAGAAGAATAACATTTAAAATAGGGAGCTAATGTGAGGTTTCTAAGTCTATAATCAGCTTAAAGTGTAAATTAAAATAACATTCAGTTCACACTTCCTTTTCTTTAATTAAACTTACAAATAAATAAAGTTAAATAGAAATGTTTCTTTGCGTCTAAATTTTCCATTTGTTTCTAACTTCTTTAATTGCTACTTCAGTGGTTAAGAGATAAAGACCTACTTCTTACCTTAAAACCTCATCAAAATGAGCTTAAAATATAACCCTCCTGCCTTCCTTGGGAGGAAATTTTTCTTAGGTGTTTTCTGCATCTACAAGCTCTGGGACTTATCTGTGCTTATGGGGAAAGCAATTTTCTCCTTCTAACCAGATTTTACTCTGGAGTAAAATATATTTTATTTGGGATAGTTTTGGTTTATATAGCTACAATAAGCTTCCATCTGATTCTTTGATTTTATTTATATTTTTTTAGGTGATCTAGAAGTACTTACCCCAGTCATTTTAAAATCAAGCAAATAAATACATAAAAGCTTTTCACATAGCATTCTATGAAAAAAAAAAAAAGGAAGCATCAGAGAAAGCAAATCTCCAACAACAACAACTTGGAGTAGATTTACAGTTCTTCAGCCTTTGCTCTAGCCCTGGAGCCTGATGGGACGCTGGTGTCCTTGGAGGAATGGTCGAAGGAATTGCTGGGGGCCAATTGCTGATTTTATCATTCAAACACAAAATTTGTTACACCACTTTATCGGTCACAGGGAAAGCAATTATAGTGTGGTTCAATTTTCCACTCAATGACTGTACTGGGGATCAAAGTCAGTTTTTTATGATGGAGAAAGAAATGTTTTGCTATTTTGTTTGCTATTTAAAAATGATAATAAAAGCTTACATTTCCAGTACAAGGCTCTGTTTGCCTTTGTGCCTTTTTTCTTTCTGGAGATGGAGCTGATTATTTTCATTTTTCTCTTGTTAAATAATCAGGCTATTTTGTTGGTGGTTTGTTGGTTTTTGGTTTTTTTTTTTTCCGTTTTCTCCTCATTGACTAAAGTCACTTCAATGTAGAAATGCAATTGTCATGCTTAAAAGCAGTACAGCATTAGAACCCTAATCACAAACACTGGAGGTGAAATAGTCTGTATGACTCATTTCTTAGTATGAACTGTTTTCTTTTGGTACCCTTTCAAACAATATTTGTGTGCACCTCTTTTTTATGTCTTTAGCCACCTAGAATCTAATTGTGATAAAAAATAATTCAGTATCATGTTAATAAGCAATCTATTTCAAAAAACAAACGTATTTAGTGACAAAAACATACAAAAACAAATTGGATGGACTCCCACCATAAGAGATAAATCATACACAGAACTCTCTTTTAATATTAATTTTTTATTTTGATTTTTCTAAAGATATTTAAAAAATGAATCAGAATAGGCAACAGCAGAGGAAGGAAAGCGTATTTCCTCAACCGAAACTGTGTTAATCATGCTTACACAGAGCTTTTATATTTACAAATTTTAACTAATATATCCTTCAGACCCTCCTGTGCAGTAAGAATTCAAGCAGTAAGGGCACAATGTTGCCACATCAAAGAAAATCACATCAATTATTTAGTCAAATATTTTAATCACTCATTCTCAGAAAGCAAAACAGAGTTTCCTGGATATTTGAAGACTTTTATTTCTTCATTTGATATTTTTTTCTTTGAAATGTTTTACCACAGTCTCACTTCTTAAAGTAGTCACACAAAACAGCATCTTAGACCAATCCTCAATTTCTTCAGCTCACTTTTTTTGTTGTTACTGTAAAATTGCCTCTTTCTTTCTATCAAAAGCAGATTTGCCCTTGCTAGAAGTATTCTCCATCTAGGAACGTGTGACTTCTTCTCGCAAGTGTTGACTTTGTGACTTATTGCCATCAGTGAAACTTCTCATATTATTCAAGTTGAGCAAATGCTTAAGTACTTCTTTATATTCAGCTTCAACATAGAGACCAATACCTAGGAAAAAAGATATTTTTAGGATGACTTAAAAAACAGTAGAAAAAAAATGGATTTTTTTGTTGGTTGGTTGGTTTGGCATTTTTGTGGGGGTTTTTTGTTTTGGTTTGGTTTGTTTTTTAATCCTGTGATGCTTCCATCATTGCTGTGGTTCATAGGTGAGGAGGCATTTGGTGAACATGTTTTCTATCTCTCAGGTCACCAATAAACTGGTTGCTAGTTGGAATTAATCAGTTAAAGAATCAGAAAGTGGTATTTTCTGAAGAAGATGAGGAGCCAGGAGCCAGAAGCCAGGTCACAAAGTACCTGTGAGATAACACATGCTACAACTTCTGCTGATGGGATATGAGATCAGCACCACAATGGAAGGCTGGATTGGCCGTAAAATAGTGAAAGGTGTCCCTGCCTGTGGCAGGGGGTTGGAACTAAAGGATCTTTAAGGTCCCTTCCTACAGAACCCACTCTGTGATTCCAGGATTTTTAAGGCCTTCTGTCTCACCACTCAGCCTGAGGTGTGAACAGCACTGATCCTGCAACAGATGCTGGATACAACATGGATGCTGAGTAGTTCCTCTCCTCTTGGGTCAGGAGCACTTCAATGGCTTGTAAACACACAGGGTTCACCAAACTGGAGTTTTCCATGAAGGTGTTGGAAAAAGTGTGTAGTCAATCTTCAAGCAGGTTCTTTCTGAACTTCTTTATTACAGCTTTTGAAACTTCTAATAGTTACAGTTCAGGCAAGAGATGGTGAACTGAGCCAGGGGAAAAATATAAAATAATAACTTCCCCACCTCCAAAACTGTTGGGAATTGCTGAAAACTTCCACTTGCCTTTTGGAATAATTTTTCATATTTTTCTTCTATATATTTATTCATCCCATCCTTACAGTTTTAATCTACATGAATGATAAAAACCCAGACATTATCAAGGCATGTCCAGTCTGTGTGTGCGTTAAAGAATTTACGTTTCTTTTAAAAGAATAAAGACATAGAATCATTAAGGTTGGAAAAGCCCTCAGAGATCATTGAGTCCAACCATTAACCCAGCACTGCCAAGCCCACACTGAACTGTGTCCCCAAGTGCCACATCCACATGTTTTTTGAATACTTCCAGGGAATTTTAAAAAGCAGAGAAGAAGGAGAAAGAAGAGAAAGAAAAGGAAAATTAAAGGGAAAAGGAAAACAAGAATAAGGAAAGGAAAATAAAAGAAAAGCAGACAATGAAAGGGAAAAAGAAAAAGAAGGAAGAAGAAGGAGAAGAAGAAGAAGGAGGAGAAGGAGAAGAAGAAGAAGAAGAAGAAGAAGGGATAAAGAAAAGAAAAGAAAAGAAAAGAAAAGAAAAGAAAAGAAAAGAAAAGAAAAGAAAAGAAAAGAAAAGAAAAGAAAAAGAAAAAAGAAAAAGAGAAAAAAGAAAATTAAATCTCAGGGGGTTAAGTTTCACCTGCAAGCAATACAGCTCCGTTTGAAAAACCTCCTGCTTCAAAATATTAGCTGTGAATTAATGCTTGACAATTCCAGCTCCTGTAACAGCACAGAAAAACTCGTTCACAGGCACTGTTGGAGAAACCCAATTTTATTTAATATATTTGCCTGCTAACAGTAAAAGAAAAATAAAAAAATCATTACTTTGTCCTCCCCAGCTATAAAAGCAACCAGACAGCTCCACTCTGACAAATTCAAATTAGTGGATGGTTTCTCCCACCTGGGAGGCTGCAGCCCTGGCCTGTGGTCAGAGATAAATTTTTCAGTAAACTTGTACCTAAAGTGATGGAGGGAAACCTCCCAATTTACTCATTCACAGGTGAGGTGATAGCAAAGCAGAGTTGTTTTTTTGTTCATACACAAAGATGTGATACAGGGAAGGTAGGATGGGGTAGGGAAGGGAAGGGGTCAGGGATGAGAGGTTCTCCAGCTGGGGAGGGTGGAACCAGGCTCACCCACCTGGCTGCATGTAAATGCTACCAAGTCTGTTAGTCCATGTCTCATAAATAATATGTTTCGGAAGATTCCCAATAAACATGAAATTAGGTGCACTGCAAGAGGAAGACGGAAAAGGCAAATCTATCCCTAAGTTATCAATAACCATCAAGTGCCAGAAATTCACCACGCTATCCTTTCAATCTCTTGCCTTCCTTCTGGTTTCTCATTTTTTGGCTAACCATTTCCCCATTCAAGATTTTTTTTTTAAGAGAATACCAATCTCCCAAAGATCTGAGTCACTTCTGAGATTTCCTCACTTAAAAAAAAAAATATTATTATGGAAAGAACTTTATATGGAATTTGGTTTAGTGGTGGACCTGGCAGTGCCAAGTAAATTGTTGGACTTAAATATCTTGGAGCTCTTTTCCAACCTAAATGATTGTCTGATTCTATGGTGATGCAGGCTAAGTTTTTCAGGAAAGGGTCAATCACTTTAGCTCCTGACAGAAGATTTTTGGGGAAAATGTACAAATAAATGTGGCAGTTTAAGCGAGACGTGTGGGATGTAGGGCATTGCTGGGAAGTGGGACTTCTTTGTCTGAAGTGTAAGCTTTTCTCAATTATCTTCTTTAGGGATCCAGGGGATTTGTGCAGTGAGCAAATGCTTCTGTTATGCAAGATAATATAAAGAGACAAAAGATCATAGAAAACTATCAAGCAGTTAATATAAGATTATGGAGGAAACATGTGGACACAGGTTTCGTGGTGGGACACACGAGATTGCAGATGAAGGTTGAATTGTTGCTCCATAAAGAGGAGCAGATGCCGAACCCAGTGTTGGCACAGAGACAGCTTGGATGACCACAATAGTTTCCCGAAGCCTATCCTCTCCTATTTTCTTTATGAAAGACTGTGCCAGCCTTTGAGGATCAAATTGGTGAACCCCAGAGATAAAAACAATGTTCTCCAAAGTGTGAGCTAAAAGCAGCAACTTTGTGAGCTGACAGGAAAACTTCTCTGAAGCATCACAGAGAGTGGTTTATCTGAGACTAGTGTATCAGAATCATAGAATCGCAGAATGCTCTGGGTTGGAAGGAGCCTTAAAAAGCATCTCATTCCAACCCCCTGCCATGGGCAGGGACACCTTCCACTCTCCCAGGTTGTTCTAAGCCCCATCCAGCCTGGCCTCGGACACTTCCAGGGAGGAGGCTGCCACAGCTTCCCTGGGCAGCCAGTGCCAAGGCCCCACCACCCTCTGAGTAAAGAATTTTACTAACCCTTCCCTCTGAGAGTATGAATTCATTCCCCCTTGAACTATCATAACATGCCCTTGTCAGAAGTCCCCCTCTCCAGTCTCTTGAAGCCCTTCTCTCATGGTCAACTGGGGAAGTCCTCTTGGAATGGCCATGACTGAAATTAGCCTGTGCGCTGTTATGGAGAAGGAGTTTCGTTTTAATGGGTTGTTACACAGTGGTAGTTCAGCAAAATGGTTCTCAGTGCCTGATCTGAGAGGGACTCAGTAGCTACTCATTTGGGGCTTGCAGTGAGATTGCATTAAACACCTAATTCTTTGGGAAGTGGACAATTTTATCAAATGTGCAATTCTATGAATGTCATAAGTGATCAACTGTTGTTTTGAAACCTTACACAAGAAAGAGTGAGAATTATCTTATGATGGGTGACTTCATAACTCACTGATTGCACAATAATTTGGAAAGTTTGGGTTCAAATATCTGTAGGTGAAAGATGATAAATATGTTATCAATTTTTTCTTGTTTTCTCCTCGAAAACACAATGGGTCATTCTTGTATTTATTGCGAGTAAGTCAGTCTTACTCTGAGGACTAGAAGGAACACTTTTGCATTCTCTTTTCAAATAAGGGTCAAGATAAATTTGGGGGTCGGTTCTTGTTTTATACAAGCCCTCTGATGGAAACACACAATATTGTATTATCAAGAAAAGAAACACTAATGTTTGATGGCATTCCTTTGACAAGTTGTCATGTCTCAATCTAAATTAAAACCACATCTGACACACCAAAAACCTTGTCTTGATCTGTCTTGTTTGGATAGTGCCAGTCCATGATATGACCTGAAATCCATTCCTTGAGGTCATTTAGACAGACTCATTGAAACAATATATACTGGCTTCATATATTGGCTGCTGGTCAATGAAAACTCTGTCTAATGTGACACTGGAGACTCTATCCCTGCCTGAAAGGAGTAAATGGATTTGATTTGGGGAAAGGAGGGAAAGAAGCAGAAAGTCTCTCACAGGGCAAGTTCAGTAATATGTCCCTACCTCACATGAACAGTCCCTGTGGATCCCCTCCTTCTCTCACATGGATGAGCACAGATGAGGATAACTCCAAGTAAGAGAGCACCTGACTGGTAAGAAATGAATCTTGGATTTCCTCCCTGGTTTTACTATGGTGTCACCTCGGGAAAAGGTCTTACAACAGTTATACTTTTATTTTTCCAGGTGGAAAAAGTGGGAGATTTCTGTTTCAGTGGATCCACAGATAAACACTACAGCATAGTGACTATCTCCAGAGTTCCGGGGAAAATATTAAGCAAAAGCTAAATCCCTAGACTTTATTTTCAATCCTTTATCTTTCCCTGAGTACTGTGAGGTCTACTACAAGTTAACTCACACCAGTTTGTATCCTCTTGGGTAACCAACCTGGCTTAGGGAAACAAGAATTATGTCCATACCAGTAAATTAAATGTGCTCATACTAATTCCCCATCCCCAAGGCCAACTGGCACAGGATGGCCCACATCCATGCTCTTGAATTCCCTTAGCTCGTTGATCACAAGGAAGCTGCCTCTGTAGGGCCTACTGGCAGACGTCCTTGGCTTTTCCTCATTTTCAAATGGATTGGGTGAGAGCGAAGGGCATAAAGCCTGTGCCTGTGATCCTAGTTGGTCATTCTTCTCCTTTCCCCTAAATCCCTCCTTCCTTGGCTCTGTCCCACCCGTCTCACCAAGGTTACAGAAGCCCTCTTTCATGCTTGGATCCCACTGGGATAAGAGTGTAGAATTCACAGATCTTCGTGCCATGAAGACATGTTGTCTAATCTACTCTCATTACATTAAACCCCTTGGAAAGGCATTAATATTTCCCTCTGTTTTCAGTTTAGTGTCTTGAATAAAGTTCATGAAGGTTATCTACAGCTGATCTGAAGGCACTGAATGTTGGTAACTCCATCCCTTGCCCTGGTAATGTGTTCCAGTTCCACATTGCCCTCACAGTTTAAAGTGTGTGTCTAATTCTTCATTCGAATTTCTCTGCTTCCAGCTTTCAGCCATTGGATTTTGTTATGCCTTTACCTGCCTGATTAAAGAGCCTGTTAGTTCAGGGTAGTTTCTCCTTGAAAAAGTAGTGCTGCTGTGTCTTCATTTTCTTTTTGATAAGTCTGGGCTCTTCAAGTCTCTGATGATAAGATGTTTTCTCCCACCTGTCTGGGAGCAATTTTCCAACATATTTTACTGCTATTAAGGACATGAGAACAGCTGTATTGTAGACCCTTTTTCTGCTTCCTTACTATTCCCCTGTGGTCGTAGGCAGTATCCAGTAGCGATATTAACCTTTCTAGACCTGGAACTCCCTCAAAAATATCACTAACCCTGGTATTGCCTCCTGTTATTCCCTTCTATTGAGGTTCCAGTCCACTGTAGTCTGGACTAGTAAAGCAAGCAGTGGCAGAGCATGGGCATGGGCTCTTGAACTCTTCTATGGAATCATAGAACCATTGAATGAGTAGGGTTGGAAGAGATACTAAGGATCATCCAGTTCCATCCCCTGCCACAGGCAGGGACACCTCCTACTATCCCACGTTGCTCCAAACCCTGTCCAACTTGGCCTTGGATACCTCCAGGGATGGGGCAGCCACAGCTTCTCTGGGCAACCCATGCTTCTAAATTGTTAAAGGGTTCCTTGCAAATCTTTTGGCTTCCAACACTACTCAGTGGGCTCTGCAGTCAGCACAGCTTTTCATGATAAGCAGTTTAGATGCAAACAACCATTTTGAGACTTGGGAGAGTTTAATATTATGGAGGTGACCAGATTATGCCTGATGTCCTCCAGGTTGCAGAACAGGACCTGACATTCATACCATTACATAAATAGGCTAAAAGCTCAGGTTCCTTTTCAGAAATTCCTCAGATAGCTAATTTTGGTGGAAGTTGAACAGCTATGCATATTGCAAGCAAAAATTAATTCATTTTAAACTAACCAAACCTAACAGGGAGACAGGACAGTCAGGCACTTGCTGTACCTGTTCATCATATCACATTCCTGTAAGGAGATGGAATGGAGTGGATGCTGTCAGAGACACTGCACCTCTTTCACATGGAACACAAACTGCTTTGAGGGATTTGCAGCTGACACCCAAAGCAGGTTGCTGTGTGGGGGAAATGGGGAAGGGATTTCAGTTCTCGCATTTCCAGCTTCAGTGCTCCACACCTCTCCAGCTCCTGTTTTCAAGGCTGTTTTCAATGAAGGGAGTTCATTTCATTGTTGTTATAGTTAAATCAAACATTCTTATATCATGCTTTCTCTTGAGATTATTTCAAATGTTGATGCACTTTGTTGTGAATAAGGCCCCTAAATTCCTGCATTGTTTTCCATCCTGATTGGGGTCACAACAAAATTAACAAGACAACTTTACACTCCTTTCCTTGCATACATTTTCTGCAGGCACAGGAACTCTCGGCACTGATTTGTCTCATTGACTTCAATGGCTGGACCTTTCCTTCCAAAAGCAATCCAGATTTCCATCTATGAATTACTTCCATAAGGTCAGGGCATGTTATTTTATACAAAGTCTTTCCTGGAATCCCCCCTGGAGCTCCTAGCATTCATCCTTCACAAACCCCTTGTCTGGGGGCAGCAGAGGCAGTTTGGCTGAACCAAAAGGGGCTACTCGAAGCATGTGAAAATTTCCAAGGGGGTAGAGTTGGGATTCCAGGTGCAGCATCTCCTCCTCCGAATAGGGACAAGATTTTAAACAGGAATTCAGAATGGAACTTTGCAACAAGGTGATCATTTAAGAGAAAAGCCTCCCTGTAGCCAGTCCCTGACTTGCACAAGATACCAAGATGGTAGTCACCCTTTACATACATGGAGTAGGTATGAGATATGGAATTAAAACTGAAGGAGGGCAGATTTGGATTAGCTATTGGGAAGGAATTCTTCCCTGTGAGAGTGGGGAGGCCAGAGAAGCTGTGAATGCCCCATCCCTGGAAGTGTCTAAAGCCAGGTTGGATGGGGCTTGGAGCAACCCGAGATAGTTGCAGGGAGTTGGAACTGGAAGGTCTGCAAAGTCCCTTCCAACCCAAACCGTTCTATTTCATATGCTGAGATAGACTGAATCCCCTCTCAGTTTAGTCACTAAATCTGATCCAAGACTTGCAACTCCTTCAGCTTCACGAATGCACCAGCTGGTTTGAAATGGTGTCACATATCCTTAAAAATTTTCATGTTCAGTGAATCAATAAAGACCATGTCTTGTGTTTGGTTACTCCTGGTGCTTCATTGACATAACGATGCAGAAACTCAGGCTTGAGCTATTATCAATATTCCTACATCTATAGATCTTTGGAGCTTGAGACATCCTTCAGTTGTCTGTCCAGTAGATATGAATAAATGGGAAATATTAATGTTTATTCATTTACATGACATAAGAGAGTTAGAAGATTCAAGACAGGCTCTCAAAAGACAGATCCTACTGTGTTTTTCTTGGCTTAGAAATAAACATTTTTAATAGTTTTTGTAGTCAATTGGTTTGCAAGTGTCTATCTGAAATACAATTGGATAAAACTCTGGATATTCTATGATTTTATGAAATTACTATGGACTCTGTACTTATTTGAAGACAGTTTAATGAAGCAAACCATTTCATCATCACCTTCACTCAGCCAGTCACAAACCTCAATTTCTGTGTTGTGTGCAACAGCTGCAGGTTCTGTGAGCAAGAGAACTGTAAACAGCACTAAAAGTAAGCATGAATGATTAGCTTCAGAGTGGCAAATTTAATTTGAACAGTTTTGACAGGTTGTGTTGTTTGTGTTGAACTTGAAATAACATCTTGACATATCAGTGGTTCTTGTGCTTTTCCAGGCTGAGCTGTTCCTTAAGGTGTTGAGTCACATAACTTGGTGATGGAGTGTCAAACATAATGTGTTAAACCTGAAAAAAGGAAATAACACGTACCATGATGATCAGCACATGTTAAAATATGTTTTACTGTTTCTAATTAAAAAGAGTAGATTTTCAGTTATTTCAGTTCAATCTATAGGAGCAGCTCTGAAATATCCCTGCTGTGCAAAAGGTACAGACTGTTTTAAATGGATGGGAAATAAACAGATTAAGATATTTCCATTTAAATTAAACAATAGTTTATGGTTTGGGGATAAATAGTTTAATGTGTTTCTGTGAGGCTAAGAATACCCTTAAATGAATTTCAAGCCAAAATATCAACACCAAAAGAGTTGAGCAGAATAAAGCCCAGTAAAAAGCATCCACTGGGAAGTATGTGATGTCAAGTGGCTTAGTGGTATTTGCATGCAAGGAGATGGCAACCGTATAAGTGAGAGATAACAGAAGAGTTGAGACGGAGAGCAAAATTTATCATAACATGCCTAGTGATGATTAAAAGCCTGTGCTTATTAGATGCATAAAATGTATTACTAAATCATTTTTGGAACATATAATTTTTCAATTATTTATGCATCACAGTAATTAATGATAGGAGGGACAGAGTCAATGATTCACTGTGTAATACATATGGTAGTTACCTGGGGAGGAAAAAATTACAGTGCTACCAATTATTTGCTTTAATGTTTTTGTAATTATGCCCTACACCCAAGTTGAAAATTTCTTTAATTCTTTTCTAAAGCCTTCATTCCCAACAATGAAAATGCTTTCTTTTTAGCCTTCAATTAAGTCTAATTTTTAAGCTGCCATCCAAGAATTATACAATTCCATAAATGCCTCGTTCGCTTTTATATTTTGCTGGCAATGGTCTGCAAGTATGAAATCTTGCCCTTCAAGCATCTTATTGACGAACTGATTTAGCCACTCTGAAGGATGATCTTCTGTTTAATACACGTGGCTTGGATTTGTGTGATCTTAGTTTTTTTCTACTTTAGTCTTAACATTTTAACTGCAGGAAAGTGAACCAAAGCCCTTGCTGTTTCTCCCCAGGTAGAACTTTATTCCTGTGTACAGGGACAGAAAAAGAATTCTGCTTTCAGTAGAGTCATAGAAACATAGGATCACAAATTGGTTTAGGTTCGAAGGGACACTAAAGCTCATCTCATTCCAATGCCCTGCCATGGGCAGGGACACCTTCCACTAGACCAGGTTGCTCCAAGCCTCGTCCAACCTCGCCTTGAACACTTCCAGGAATGGGGCATCAAATGACAAGTCAAATCGCTCCAATTTCGTCTATTATGTCTTATGGAAATGTTGGCACTAGAACGAAATTGCACACGTTCCTAAACATTTGGGTGGCATGGCGTGGGGTTTTTTCACATGCAGCAAAATCAGCCTGTGAAATATCTCTCAGATGCTGTTTGTGACCAAGCACTAGGGATTATTCCCAGAAAATTGTCCAGATTTATCCATCCAGTTTTGGAAAAAAACCCAAAAAATTATACATGTGAAAACTCTTTTGTGCCAATTTTCCCCAGGAATACAGCAATCCCAAGATTTGGGTGGACACTTTGAACTTAGTTAACACCACACTTGAAAACGACAGCACACACCAGAAAACGACACTTGATTTGAGCAGAAAGAACACAAGTCCTGCAACTTCCCATTCTTTATGCCGCTTCCACCATTCTTTACTTCACCCTGAGACCCCCTGAAGGCTGCCATGCTGCCACACACAGCACATCTGCAGGGATCTTTCCTCTTCCTGTTCCCACTCAAAACAGAAGTCAGAGCAATTTTTTCAGAAGACCAGGCTGCATTTTCCATGTAACTGTCAGCATTTGGGGATGACATGATTTCCAGGGACTATAGTGAAATTTAATGACCTGATATGAACTTTTCCCTTGCTAGGAACTCTGTTCCAACAACCTCAGTTTGCTGACAGCTATGACAGGCAAAAGTCATCTCTTTTCCATGGGCTGGGCATGATGCTCCCAACAATTCATGCAACTCCCACAGGACAAGGGAATGCATTTCCTTTGAGCCACAACCAAAAGCCTTTCCCAGAGTAGGCTTAGTAGTTTAAAGGATTTATTTAATTCTTTTCCCTTGAATAAATGAGCTTGGAGGGCTAGACTTTCCTGTGAAGAAGATTAAAAAAAATTAAAAAAATTTAAAAAGTATAGTGCATTTTGGCAGATTATGTGGGTGGTATATGAATCAATAAAGCTTCCAGCTATGCAAAGCCTTTGGGTGCATTGTGATGTTTGTTTGTTTTTTATTTATTCCAAACAGAGCTAAATATGAATAGCTTGGTGGGTTTTTATATCTGCCAAGAAATGAGAACGTAACCCTCCCCCTACCCTTCCCTCCTCCATAAGTGTACCCATACCAAGCATTTATTTATTGCAAGCATCCATAAGGAAAAACTGCTGATGATAATGATGGAAAAAATATTCTTGAGAAGCTTCCCTAAATGTCTGCTCCGGCATGTGGATGGGATTTATTCTGGAGATTAAATATCTATGTCCTTAGCTGAGTCTGCTGTTGGGCTAAGGACAGTTTGGCAGAGACATTGACAAAGTCAGTAGAAGCCTTAACTGATCCCAAGTGATCCAACATCACCTCGGTTGCTGGTGTAATCCTGATTTTGGGTAATATGACCTTGTCTGTGCTGTAAATTATCTGTGGCAGGAATAAATTCAGGGGAGGACTTTTCATTTTTACCTAAGATTTTTAGTGTGCTTGTTTTGGCCAGAGCTGATTGCTGGCTTGGTCTACACAGAGCTGTCCCAGTGCTTCTGCCTTGAGGTTTTAAGTTCATGAAAGGTGCCAAAAAGTGTTTGTGATTGCCAAAATTTGTCATGGGGAAAAAAAGGTGTGTTACTAATTCTTGCAAATTTTTCCAGGTCTGCTGTAGTCCATATTTGAAAACAAACTCTTCAGGTTAGAATAGAATGGAATAGAATAGAATAGAATAGAATAGAATAGAATAGAATAGAACTATTTCAGTTGGAAGGGATCTACAATAACCATCTGGTCCAACTGTCTGACCAATTCAAGGCTGACCAAGACATGTTGTTAAGGAATTGTCCAAATGTCTCTTAAACGCTGACAGGCCTTGGACACCTCCTGACCACTTCTCTAGAATGCGTATTCCAGTATTTGAACAGCCTCTAGGTAATGAAAAATCTCCCAGTATTCAATCTAAATCTCTGCTGGCACAGCTTTGAACCATTCCCATGTGTCCTATCACTCCATACCAGGCAACAAAGACCTGCACCACCCTCTCTACTTCCCCTCCTCCGGGAGCTGTGGAGAGCTGTGAGAGAAGCCCTTGCTCCCACCCAAGCTCTCATATTTCATAAGAATATTTTAGATTAGGTGACAAAACCCAGAACAGCCATTGATTTCCAAGAACTTTTCAAGGAATTTTTCATTCTGGAAGGATACATCCATGGAAAAGAAAGCAGATGGGATCCATGCAGTAACCAAAACAGTGAATATCTCACCTAGAAAGGAGTACAAGGCCCATGTCCATATCAGGGATGCACACTTGCATTTCAACAGCCTTCTCAAAAAGGCTGGAAATGCCATGGTTACAACATCAAGAACCTTCAAAGATTCCATCTTCCAGTCAGAAATTACCCATTTTGCAATATTTTGCAATTTTGTCCACTCTGGGAAAGCAAGATGTCTGGAGAGGGAATAATGGACCATTTAGATTTGGAAAGAGATTTAGGTTCAGAAAGCAAAACAGACCTGTATAGTCCCTGATATTCAGTTCGGGCAGCAGCCACTACTAAATTGATGCTGCCCAAACTGAAAGAGCAGTTAATGGGACTCAAAACTGGTCTAAATGGATGACATTTACTTTCTTTGCAATGACAGAAATCAGACTAATCATCATAATGGTCCCCTTTGATTTAAAATATCTAAGAGCTGCCTATAATTGGGAGATAATTGGAACTGGCTGGTGGAAATTAATCAATTTTATACGTAGAGGTCAATGATGAGAACAAAGGTTTGGAAATAAGACAATCCTCATGAGTCATGAAGCAGCAAAGTGCTGGATGGTTGAATGTCAAAGTGAGAATCATCAGACTGAGACTGGAAGTCTGTGATGCAACTGTTGGTGTCCAGGGTGACTCTCTGGATTCCCACCGAGTCAAAGGAGGGAAACGGGTTGAGGGTGCAAATTTTGTCTAAAATACAGCTAAAATTGATCACATGACTTGCATTTTAATAGTTTCACTTCCTTCACTGACAGTCAAACCTGAATAAGGAAGATGATGGCAACAAGATCCTGAAAGTTTTGGAAAGTGAACCTCATTCCATGTTTTAGTTTTTTTTACTTGGATTTTTGAAGAATGCTACAGAAGCCTTACAACTTTTGGCTGTGTGGTTGCAGTAAATTGACAGATGGCTCTATGACTTAGTGGAAAAGAAATCTGGGATGCAGCCAAAACTTATGGATATTTGTTAGGTTATTTTTTTTTTCCAGTTTATTAGCACTGAGGCCTTTCTTGAAGAAAGTGTACAACTGGAGATAGTACGGGCAAGAGCAGTTGGTGGGGAGTCAGCCTACAGTTTATGAGGTCAAATTTAGAAGGTTATATGTAGCTGTCTAGATTCGAGTTTAAAGCTTAGTTTTTAAGGGGATTTAAGGGTGGATACAGTTAGACTGTGCCCACTGGCCTGGAATCATAGAACCATGGAATGGTTTGGGTTGGAAGGGACCTCACAGATCATTCAGTTCCAGCCCACTTTCATGGGCAGGGACACCTCCCATTATCCCAGGTTGCTCCAAGCCCCATCCAGCCTGGCCTTGAACACTTCCAGGGATCCAGGGGCAGCCACAGCTTCTCTGTACAAAGGTCTCACCACCTTCACAGGGAAGAATTTCTTCCTAATATCCAATTTAAATCTCCCTCTTGCAGCTTAAGGACATTCCCTCCTTCTCCTATTACTACATGTGCTTACTAGAAGTCTCTCTCCAGCTCTCTTGGAGCCCTTCTAGGTTGGAAGCCCTTGGAACACTTTTAAGGAAGCCAAGGAGCCAAGAAATTGTATCAGGATTCAATGGGTCAACAAAAACACAGTATTTGCGCTTTTTATGGTGTGTATATTTACTTCCTCTTAAAACTGGGACAAAATCCTGCTTTGCTTAGGAACTTCTGGAAGCTCAACTTTTAATTTCTCTGTCTTTGAGACACACAGGTAATTTTTTATAAACCTGCTCCTAAGTGATTTGACAAACTACAAAAAATTATAGAAACAAGACTTGCCATTACACTTGCTATTACCTACTACTACTTTTCTAAAAGAGGTTGTTGCATAACTGCTTCCATCCTATATTAGTTCATTTTTATGTCTTTTGTTTCCACCTCTCATCCTTCCTTCTCCTCTCCAGCAGCCCTCACAATACCTTCTCCTGCTTTTGTCAGCACAGAGCAGTGCACTGTTATTAATGTCTCCTCTCATTCCCAGTCCTTTCTGCATCTCTTTCCTGTTGTTGCCTCCAGTGACATGCAATGATGATAATGGGATGCAGTGCCACTGGCATGCTACCCCAAAGCCCTGCAAGGACTAGTTCAGAGGTACAGAATTGCTTAAAAAGCCAGGAGCTTCTCTACCCAAGGGGAAGAAAAAGCGATTGCTTGCTGCGTCAGGAGCTGAATGCTCCTTGCCACTTCCTAGCAGAGCAGTTTAGAATCAAGCTCCACTGGATGATAATTGTTTTAACTACCATTGTGGTTCTCTCTTTTATCCAGGGGCATGGCTGGGGAGGATGGGTGAAGTTGTGCAACTGATGTCTGCCTAATTTGCAGGGCATTCCTAATTGGTTGGGATAGATCACCCTGCCCTCCCTTCTCTCCCCTCCCTCCACGGAGATGCAGTTTGATCCTTCAATTTTCAGCTTTTCTAAAGAAGTTTATGCTTTCTTTACACACGGTCTGCATAAAAACAGAGCAGGCCAAAGCAAATATCATCTGAACACAGCCAAGATTAGAAACTACTTCATTTTGTTACCAGGAAGGCCATAAAAAAATCCATAAGGCACAATGATGTACATTTTTTAAAATACCGAGCATTGCAACAAATCAGCCCAGCTGACAAAGGCTTTGAGGAGGGAAGATTAGTGATAAGAATGGCCGTTCAGCTTCTTTGAGTAGAAATGTTGTGTCATAATCAGATTCCCTACTTTAGATATTTACAAAGGCTGTTCAGGTAGCCTGTAAACACAGACTCAATGAATGAAAGGATGTGCTGTCTCTGAAGAACAAACCACAGCCCCTGAATGAGCTATATGGTTTTCTGCATTGTCTCTACCAAGATGACTGAAACTTCGGTGATCACAGAATCACAGAATGGTTTGGGTTGGAAGGGACACTAAAACTCATCCTCTTCCACCCCCTGCCATGGGCAGGCACGCCTTCCACTGGACCAGGTTGTTCCAAGCCCCATCCAACACGGCCTTGGACACTTCCAGGGAAGGAACACTTTGTCCTACTTGAGAGCCTCAGCTATACACAGCTGGGAAGAGGATATGATCCCAAAACCATGAATCTACACCTTTTCCCTTTTAGTCTCTGTCTTAAATTAAAACCAGACTTCCTTCGCACAAGAAATGGAAGTGTTGGATTCCTTCATTCCCCTTTTTCTGATATTCTTTCCCTCTGGAAGTCATCAATAAACTGTTTCAACTGATTTGCTGGACATTAATGAGAACAATAAATTTCCACACATTAGATCACCAATTGTATCAATAGATGTACTCTACCAATGAGACCAACAATTTTCACCCCATGACCAATTTTATTTTCTTTCCAATTTATCTAGTTTTATGCCGAATTCATACTTGTTCATTGAGACATACTCAGACATGAGCTCTGAAAACCCCTAAAAGCATTTAAAGGCTTCAGTGTTTCCACTATCACTTTGGCTCTGTACCAGTGTTGTACCAGTGAGAAGTTCTTTTGGACTGATAATCTATTTATTGTGTCCCGCAGCATCATTCCCCGCTTCTCTTAAGAGTTCCTCTAATCTAGTGGTGCTGTTGTCAATTAATGATGTTGAACATTGTCTGCTGGTGCTTACGGATTCATTCAGGTTATGGAGTTTGTTCCATTTTTCCCATATTTTCCAAAGTGTAAGTCTTTTTCTCGATTTTTTTTTTCACTGAAAACATGTACAACTCCTTATGCTGTGCTTGCAAAATCGTGGCTTAGATCTGAAATGAGAGAGGCAACAGAGTTCGCTCTTCCTGTAGACTTCAGAATTTTCATCAAGTCGATATAAAAAGACAAGCTGCTAGAGGAAGTCAGGAGTTTCCTCGTTAAATCATTATATGTAGACAAATTTTTATTTGGTCAAAATTAATTTTGTCAGGTAATGTATTCACCTGCTCTTACAGAAGCTGCAGAAGCAGTTTCTTGCATCAGGAAAAGAATTGCTGATCACCCACTTTGAAAGATCTTTTGGCTGGTGCTTGGGGCACTCATCTGTGATGTGAAAAAGTGCAGTAAAAATCCCTACTCTGCATGAAAGACAGCACTAACCTGAATCTTAATCTCTCCCACCCCAGCTATCCAGGGCTCACACTGTTCATACACTTTATTAGTTAGCAAAAAAATTATTTTTTTTCTACAGGGCTCATGCCAACTATTCCAATAGCCTGAGGGATTTTATTTATTTTCCTCCAGGATCCTATCACAGTGTGATTTCTTCTCCAAGTTTTGGCAGGTCGGCAGGCAGCCAGAATAACCATGAGTGATTCGGATGATAAAATAAATACACCCTCATTTAGTCTAAGAGTCTTAACACTCTTTTTGTGCTGTCTGTGTCCAAATCTTGGTTTGTGCCTTCTGTTTTTTGGCGGAGTGCAGTAATCACACTACAGCTTCTCATCTGAATTCTGCTCCTGAGAGCTTGACTGGAGGAACAAGTTGCTGGTTGTCAATGCAGGCTGGAGTTTTGAGATGTCTTTAACTACTGTGTCACTCGCTCAGCCCCCTGTGAGCATCACTGAGCTCACCTTGCTTGGCAAGTTACTCTTCTCTTAATACAGAGAATGATTTAAGGACACCAAACCCTGCACTGAGGAAAGAAGATATATTACAACTAAAAATTAATAATGGAGAAGCTTTTGGAAAATTATATATATGCAAAACTTAAAGGCCAGCCATGAGTCCTGGGTCATGAAAATGCCACTGTGATCCATGTGATCCAAGGCTGCCAATGCAATGTCCTCACATAATTCAGCAGAGGAGCCATTCTTTGGTAGTAAACTCTGATCCAACTTAGTGGGAGTGCCTCATCCATCTGGATGTTTCTTTACAACTTAAAAAAAAAAAGAACAAATGCATTTGGAGAAGAGTGGGGACTTGTGAGGGATCAGTTTAAAAGAAGGGATTAAAAGCACTTCATACAGCCCTGAGGGGAAGCAATAGTCTACAGACATTGGAAGATTGCAGGCTTTAAAGACTGAAAACAAACATGAGGTACTAGGAGAGGGTTTAGCTGGATCCCCTTTTCCCATGTGAAATTGTGGGTGAATTTCTAGATAAACTTGTTTTGAGGATAAGCTATTTGCTTAGAATAGTGTTGTGAGCAACAGTCTGCCGGAATTTAAAAAATGTTAGGATGGTGCCTAGAAAAATAAGTGTGAATTGAATGTAGGATGTAACTCTATCCAGGCTTGGAGATAGTTTAGCATAATCAGCTTTTTCCATCCATAACTGAGAGGATACTGTGCATTATTAAAAGCAGAAACTTCTGGCCACTTGACTATTGGTGTCTTACAGCTGTAAGGAATGGTAGGTGTTAAAATCAGCCACAGGAGGGCTCTTGCATTGTTTCCCTGCAAGCCTTTAAACATATTGAAGATAATAAAGGAAGAAGCCTATTCAAGCAAGGATTGGCAGAGGCTAAAAAGATCAAGTCAATCTGTGCTCGAGTTCCTGTCAGTATGGACAGAAAAGGAATGCTCTGATTCATGAATAGTTCACTGTGCATTTCAGTTCATCTACTTGTAGAAGCTGGAGTCATTTCCCCTTCTGTGATTTTAGCTGGGTCACACTCCTCTCCTCCAGTAACAGGTTCAGTGTGTTCAACAGAGGTCTGGATATGAGGACTGAGATAAAGGGGGAGTTTCCATGGCAGTGCTCAGCATCTGCTCCAAATTTTGCAGACATCTAAATTTGGTGCTGTTCTATTTATTGCTAAAGCACTTTTTCTCATTTTTAGCTTGTATTGCCTTCACTGCAGCTTGAGGACCATCAGTCAGTGCTGCAATGATTTCTTAGATTCATAGGATCATTTGGGTGGGAAGAGTCCATGGAGTTCATCTCATTCCAACCCCCTGCCATGGGCAGGGACACCTTCCACTATCCCAGGTTGCTCCAAGCCCCCTCCAACCTGGCCATGGACACTTTCAGGGATGGGGCAGCCACAGCTTCTGTGGGCAACCTGTGTCAGGGCCTCACCACCCTCACAGGGAAGAAGGAGTTCTCAATATTGTCAGACCAGATGTGAAATAGGGACTTTTCCGAAGGTACAAACATCCACACTGGAACTGGCTCAACCCATATCTTCTTTCTTCTTTCCCTCTGGATATTCCCTCTTACCCTGTGTTAGATTTACTGGTGCTAGGAGGACCTTCCTACCAGTCCTGATCTCAGACTTGCTCTTTGTCCAAGGAATACCCAACCAACCTTTCCAAGGTACAGACATGAGACATCTTTATCTTCTTTTCTCTGAGGACATCCCTATTAGAATTTACTGTT
Source organism: Ifrita kowaldi (assembly GCA_013398055.1). Classification (NCBI taxonomy): domain Eukaryota; kingdom Metazoa; phylum Chordata; class Aves; order Passeriformes; family Cinclosomatidae; genus Ifrita; species Ifrita kowaldi. The sequence continues at coordinate 193,241 of VZRS01004060.1, read as the reverse complement.
CTTCCAGAAAGTCTGCTTCTTGCCCCTCAAAACCATTCACATCAAAGCACAGGGATCAAAACAATCCCTTTATACTCAAGGAAGAGTCTTTCATGCTCTATTTTGCTCATGCTTTTCAGATGAAGCATTTGGGGATAGAGTGGGTGTGAAGGGAATTGGTTTCCTCTTGCCCTGATCCAGAGGAAAGATTTGACACCCCTTTTTTTGACACCTTCACAGTAGTGTTGGAAAATTAGTTTCCAACTACAGCTCTGAATGAAACAGTGTTGGGAATTTACCTCTGACCTATTCTCCCTCAAATGAAGCATTAATTTTTTTCCACTAAGTGCAAAGAGATAACTCATCTCACGTAAGAATTGTTGCTCTGTCAGTCAATATCCATCCACACTCATAAAATATCCTCTCTTTCTACTGATATGTAAGGAAATTCAAATTAGTAAATTAATTAATGGGCATCCCAATTAAATATTGAAGAAACCTATTAATAATAAATTCACAGTTTTTAGCTGTGTGCCTCAATCTGTCCATGAAGTGTTCAAACCACCAAGATGAGTTTTTATGGTTTGAGACAAAGGAGGACAATACTTTGTTTACACCTGCGGTTGTTTAGTTTTGTTTTTTTTTCCAGAAGTTCTGCCCTTGCCTATCTTGGCAAACATCTTCCATTGCAAATCTTGCCTTTGATAACATTTTTCCAAGGAAAAAGTTTCATCAGATAATACATGACCAGCTCTTTAAGATACAGTTCCTCTGACTGAATCCTTCCCAGAGCAATAAATGCAATTTTTTTTCTGGATTACCTACATTTTAGAAGTCTTCACCCCTTTGGGTGTTAAGATTCAAAGGGAAAATCCATCCACAGGTGCCAATGTCAGGGATGTGAATCATGGGAGATGCTGTGCTGTTTGTACATCTGCACCTGGCCTGTTTTGAAAACCATCTCCACTGCTGCCTCTGGCATTTATCCCCTTTCCAGGCCCATGATGGGTTTTTACAACCCCCTGAGGCCCAACATATCTGGCCATCAGGACAGCAAGGCACCAAGCAGCAACGAACAGCAACCATGTGCAGAGAATTCCTTCAGAGGCTTTCCCCCTCCCTCCCCGATTTCTCTGCTCCTGAATGTTTGCTCTTTCATACTTCATTGGAGAATTGTGTTATCTCCATGAGATTTGGCTGGGCTCAGTGAGGGAATGTCTGTGGCAGAACATCGCCCTCCTCCCGCAGACACCACACCGGGACAATGACTAGGAATGGGGGCTCTTCTTGGCTACAAGAAATGCAAATAAATAAAAAAATAGAAGAAATAAGCAGAAGAAGGAAAGGCAGGGAAAGGAGAGTAAGAGAGAGAGAGGGGAAAAAAGACAGAGCAACTTTTTTTCCCCCCATTTCTTCTCCGAAGGAAGCAGCAGTGTCTCCTTGCAGAACGACAACCCTCAGGATACAGCAGTTGTCTTCAAATCTGTGACCATAAAAAATCATTATCTCTGTGAAATACAGCAATTTGGGAGATAATCAAACAGTGACCAGGGGGCAGAGCTGCCAATCTGAAGGATTATGCTCTGTGCATGCTTGATTCTGTCTGACCTTCCTCCGAGCCAGCTGTCAGCTTGGCGAAAACGCACACGGATCGACTCAGGGCACATTCATTAGACTGTCTTCGGTGAAGAAGTCATTTGCATAAAACCCCAGCTTTCTTAATTAGTACTTCATTTTTCCCTTGACTTATTTTGTGGCTAAGTTCACTTGCCTTTTTTTTTTTTTTTAACTTGCCGAAAAATAAAATGGGGGAGGAGATTTCCTTTTTTTTTTTTTTTTAATGTGGGGGCAGGAGGGAATATGACTTGCAAATTAACTCAGTGATAATTAGCCTATTAACATTTTCAGAGATGTAGGAGGTTTCCAAATGTTAAAAAAAAATTGAGAAGGGGGGAAAAAGTGTGCAGGGGAATACTGGAGTTGAAATTTATTATCTAAATTTCTGGACTGGCAATATTGAAATGCTTGGAAATAACAACAGTCCATGTTAAAAATTTTTTCTCCTTCTTTAACAATGATGCATACTCTTTATCCGTTCTCCAAGAGTATTCAGGAAAATGATTCTTTTTCATTCCTGTGGACAAGCAATGGAATTTTTCTGTGTTGTATAAAAAATAAAAATATATTTTTCTTTTACTACATGTATGGAATTGTTTGGATTAAGAAAAAGTTGAACACATACTGCAGTTTTACCTGGACTTCTCCTGTATGTACCAATAATGTTTTTCACATCCCCTAAAAGATTCAAAAAAAATAGTTGTGTCAAAACAAATGGCAAATTGTTGTATGAGTTTTAAGTATTCAGTTAAGATGCACCACACTTTACTGGGTTTAAGATTGTTCTGTGATTTCTGGGTACAAACAAGCCACGGGAATGACTGTCTTGTGTCACAAGGAAATGAGTGTTCAGAGGAAAGAGAGATGCCAAATTAGTGCAGACGTTATCAAATTTGCTCTTCAGTTCAAAGTGGATGCTAATGATGCTTGTTCCCTGTTTGATATTCTGCTTCTGCCTGATGTAAGAAGGTATTTCCGGGAGCTCCTAAGTTTAACCCCAAACTAGTCCAGCTTACATCTCAGTGCTGCTATCAGAGCATACTTATTGCGTGAGGGGAGGGAAATCCTGAAGTCCAAACAACACCCTTGTCACTGATAAATCATAAAATAACAGAGGTAATGGGCATACACATCCTAGCACACTGCTTTTGTGACAGAATTCTGTTTGAAATGGTGAAAAAGCAGTAAAATTTGCTGCCAGGTTTTGTAATTTCCTTCCTATCATGTGAGAGAGAAAAAATGTAACTGGGAACATCTTTGTTTTAGATATATGATACAGCTCTCCTCTGGTTTTACAGTTCTTTTCCAATATAGGACTTGCACAGTTTCAAGACAGGAAAGGTGGCTGCTGTCAAGATAATGAACATCCTTAAATTTGAAGAATCAGAACCAGCCTATGGAAGACCAAGAATTTCAGGTGTTTGTCAGTGAAATGAGTAGTGCCAGGACCTGTTCGCTGGTCCTGAGGGCAGAAGGTTCAGACTGGTGTTTGAGTAATAGTGAATTGCCTCAGCCTCCAAAATAGCATGATGCATCCAAACTGCCTAAACGGAATTGTCCTTGGCCCACACCAAGACCCCAGATATTTAGTGAAATCATCTGGGGCAACACTATTTGGCCTGCAACAAAACCACACTGAAAATTGTTCTGGGTATAAAACAGTATGGCCACAGTTTAGTGCCTGTGTCCACTTCCAGCAGGGCTTCATTTACTCAGGCAGATGTACCCTCAGCTATTTCCATTTGGGAATTAAAACAAGTTTTGAGGTCCATTTCAGATTTTGTTCACTGGGATGTTACAAGCAATACACTTAAGCAAGTACCTTGAAAACCCTTGTATGTGTATTTATAATATTACTAAAGAGGCAGATTAATGAAATATCCTGAAGACTGTGCATGTAGACTTTTAATAGACAGAATGAACACAACAGCATGTCAAGCTCTTGCTTTTGTGAGTTATATATTGGTATAAATTAATTAACAGAAATGAACAGCTTTCAAATTTCAGCTGTTATGACCCTGCTCCAGTGGACTTCCACATTGTTGAGCACACATTTTATTTCCTATCTGATGTCTAAAACAGAATTTCAAGTGCCCCAAGAGAAGCTGTAGTTATGGAAGTCAAATGCAAAGAGCACAGAAGTCAATAGAAAGTTTACTTCAGCCATTTTTTTGCATTTCTCCCAATGACATCTGGAAGTTTACAGAAAATGTATAATCTTCAAAGATTTTTACTGTTTGTGAGTCAACTAAAGACAAGCAACTGAATACTAGAAGCTGCTCAGTAAATCTGGATCAAAATAGGAAAAATCCAAAACCAAAAGTCTACACAGTTTCGTTCTCATAGAAAGAAAATCTTGTGGGGAAAAGCTGGATTTTAGAGCTGACCGATGTGCCATCCCTCTGTAAATTGCACTACGCTTATTCTCAGTAAGTTTGGGATATATCCAATACACTCTCAGCCTCACAGCATTTAAAATCTCTTGTCTGTAGCCTTTGATGCACTCCTGTAACCTTCTGTTACTCTGGGAAAATTTACTAGATTGCAAAGGATAAAAATTGATTTCATTATTAGACTGAAAGATTCAGCAGTAATTCCCAATTTAGTTACTAGGGACAAACTAAAGTCTGGTTCTAACCTTTCCACGCTACTTTTATGCCCTCTCAGTGCCACCACAGTCGGCAGATATTTTCATTCAGCTCTCAGGCACCAAATCTCAATTCCAAGACTCTCAGAACAGACCTATAGGTACTTCCCTCACTTTATTCAGAGTTCTCTCCTTATTCCATTTCCTTCTGAATTAAAGCTGCAATTCAGAAAGGTCAAGTTCTCAGATGTAAATAAAATATTGTTCCTATGACACATTCATATAAGTCCAAGAGGAGTCATCAATCACTGCTGGTTGATTCAGTACAGTTACAGCTATTTTAGGTCCTTTCCAAAGAATTCATTTTGTATTTCCAGTCTAGGCAAAGGTCATCATATCTAACTTTTCCAATACCAAAATTAGGCATTTAGTCAGCTAGTCAGCTATGGTCCTGCTACTGCTGAAAGGAGAAATATCAAGAAATCAATAAAATCTAAGTAAAGGAGGCACCAGTTCTATGATTGGATGAATTATTCTCCCTGGTATCTAGTCCCTCCTTGTTAACCATCAGGGCCTATCTTGACAGATAACCTAGTGAAGGAAAATTAATTCCAGAAAAGAGCAGTTCAATGAGATGGGTCAAGGGTTTAATTGCTTGATTACATGGTACAGACAGTCTTGAAAGCTTTCTTATCATTGTAGTAATTTCAATGTGAGATTATTATTATTGTTATTGTTATTGTTATTGGTTTGGTTTGGTTTTTTTAAAATTTTATCTCACAGTCATTTAAGTTAGAGGAGACCTTTAAAGGTCATTTAGTCCAACACTTCTTCAATGAGTAGAGACATCTTCAACTAGACCTGGTTGCTCAGAGCTCCATCCAACCTGATGTTGAATTTTCCTAGAGATGGGGTATCCAGCACCTCTCTGAAAGACCTTATATGATGGACCCATTTCCAAACCCATTTTCTGTCCTCTTGATTTTATAATGAGTAAGGATTAGGTGATGTTTCTCAAATGCATGAATTCTTCATGCCTGGAATACACTGAATACTCTACAGTGTTCTACAGCTTCTACTACTACTTCTTTGTATGGCACCTAATTATCTTTTCATACATCACTCCAAGGCTCTAAACTCTTGGGGAAAAAAGGCATCTGAATTCCAGATAGAGTCCCAAAGAACCACTGTTCAAAAGTTAATATGGCTGATTCCAGGCAGAAAACATCTTCTAACACTACATGGAGGTCCCTGTGTGGAGCAGAACTGCTGAATCAGATTGCTTCTGCTTCAGGAGGCAAATTTTGTGTCCAATACTAACACGCTGTTGGTCAGTTCTAAATGAGGCTTCCACTTCTCACATAAAAGAGAAACCACAAAATCCATAATAAAATCCATAAGGCTGAATGGTAAACTCTAACAGAATAAAGATATGCCATGAGCTCCTGGAAAAGGGATGGAGACACACACCCACAGTTTACCCCAATCTTGAATATTTTTCTCCTTTCAATCTCCAATTTGATGACTAAATACCAAAACAGGACTTGTTCCTTGAGCTGCATAGAAATGATAAGAAAATGCATAGAATCATGAAACAATTTAGGTTGAAAAAGACCTCTAAGATCATTGAGTCCGAGTATTAACCCAGCACCGCCAAGGCCACCACTGGACCGTGTCCCCAAGTTCCACATCCAAACCTCTTTTGAACACTTCCGGGGATGGTGATTCCACCACTTCCCTGGGCAGCCTGTTCCAATGCCCAACAAACATTTCAATGAAAAAATTAGTCTTAATATTCAATCTAAGCCCCTCCTTGTGCAACTTGAGGCCATTTCCCCTTGTCTTGTCCCTGTTCCCTGGGAGCAAAGCCCAGCGCCGCTGGCCACACCCTCCTGTCAGGGAGTTGTGGAGAGCCAGAAGGTTCCCCCTGAGCCTCCTTTTCTCCAGGCTGAGCCACCCCAGCTCCCTCAGCTCTTCCTCATCAAACTTGTGCTCCAGTACTTTCAGCACTTTCATCGTCCTCCTTCGGACATTCATGTGACCAAATAATGTGTAAATAAAAGCTATGTAAAAAAAGGAAAAATGCTCCATTGTCTTCAGCAGACCTAAGGAAAGCTTTATCCAGTCAAGACACTGCCCTGGTAAAGTTTGTCATTTCTCATCCTTCAGCATTTCACAATATGTCTTCTCATTGCTACTTATTTTGTTCCTTGAATTGCTTTATTTTTTTTTCTTTTCTTTGCCATTTCTTCTTTTCTTTCTTTTTTCTTAACTACTAAAATTTAACCTAAATTTCCCTGCCACAGCTTAAATCCATTACATCTTGCTCTGTCCTAGTTGACTAATGAGAATGATTATCAAACTATTTTTCAATGTGAATTATCTACTCAGGCTAAAATAAACCCACCAATCTCATTTTCAGTGAAAATCCCGAGCCTAGCCAACAATTGCAATCCCTGAAGTGAAATAACAGGGTTTTATTTACTAAGGTCTTCAGTCTATTCATTGGTTTTTATTGGCATTGAAATAACATTTGGGCAAGATTATATTGCATATCTCCTTTTTTTTTTTTTTTTTTTAAGTTTTACTTTTTAAAAACCCAATATTAAAAACGCTTNNNNATAAAATTTGGGGAAAATTTTTTTGCATATTTTCTTTTTTTTTTTTTTTTTTTTAAGTATGACTGTTTAAAAACCCATAATTAAAAAGCCTCTGTTAATGCTCTGATATTGCCACCAGGATCGAAAAGAGATTAGTGCCGGCATTCTGGGCTACTAAAGCATGTGCATACTATTGAACACGCACTCACTGGAATGCTCATTCCCAGGAAAAAAAAAAAAGGAGCCATATAAATAGGATTCTTTCCAAAACGCTCCAAGCATCAGCCAAAGGACTGGATCTTTGTGCTGCCTTGGCACACAGAACCTTTCAGCTAGTGTAAAGCTGGTGTACCTGGCTGTTATGTCAGCCTTTCCCTCAATATAGCTTAAAAATCAGCTGCTCTGATGCTCATCTGGGATATGATTCCTGGAACCACAGGCAACCTTGTAGAACACGGCACTTCCCCACTGCTCTGGGTTGTTCTTTGCAAGGGCTGACAAAGGCAGGGCTTGATGTGTGCAGAGATACGTTGGGTTAGGATGGAACATCCTCCTGTGATGGAGAATAAATATGTGCAATTCTAAAAAATGTACGAAATATTGTCATATCACCATACACATCCTCCACAGTGGACCAAATGTTCCTCGACAGGAGAGAGCAACAGGCCCAAATATCATCAGGGATGAAAAATGGGAAAGAAAACATCCGGGTGTGCAAAATGCAGAATGATTCTCTTACAACAACCACCTTCCTTCCATTGGCCTGAACACTTAAATCTTGCACAACTAGGGGTGAACAGGTAAAACAGGCTGGAGTTTAATTCATCATCCAGTCTCGAGAAGGGTCTGGAGTCAAGGTGGGGATGCCGAGGAGCAAGGACAGTCCTTCTTGCCAGTACCACAGGAATTCCACTTCATTTTGTCATCACCTGAGTGTGCTGCAGTGCTGGCTCTGGACGACATCATTCCTTTGTTGTGTCTGACCGTGTGTTTGAACCATCTGTGTCTTGAAAGGTTCCAGAGCTCACTTGGAGCCTTGGGAATACAAATAACTCTGGAAAATACCACAGAGAGGCTGTGGCTGCCCCACCCCTGGAAGTGTCCAAGGCCAAGTTGGACAGGGCTTGGAGCAACCTGGGATAGTGGAAGGTGTCCCTGCCCATGGCTGAGGGGGCGAGTGGAATGGGATGAGACTCAAGGTCCCTTCCAACCCAAACCTATCTAGGATTCTAGGATTCTATGACAATGTTTTCTTCCAACATTCTGATTTTATTTATTTTTTTAATTTATTTTTTTAGCAAAATAAACTGAAATGAAAACATCAATTCTGAATAATTTTAAACCTATAATTTAACTGATCTTTATTATGAAGTGTCTTGTCTGACTTTCTCTTAATTTTATACAGAAAAAAAGTTCAAATCCTACACCTTAACATTATTGCAATAAATTTGACGTTTTTGATATTTTAATTAAGCTTTTTAAAAATACAATCCTATTTTGGTGAAGTAGACATAATTTCAAAACTGTAAAATTAAAGGAGAGCTAAAGCATGTATCTTTCCCAGTTATGCTGCCAGTTCTGCTGCTGCATTTACAAAAGGCATTATTACAGAAATGGGAAAGCTTTGAGCATAGCAGGAGACTTCACAGAGATTTCTTAATGTTCAGGACCTGAATAATCACAAGTTTAAACATATGTAGTGTCCAAAGTGAAATACTTGTTAAAAGAACAGAAAAATGCACAGAAAGAGATGTAGCTCTCAAAAAGATTTTTCATTTATACAGTGACTCTGCATTCGTTGGATTGTTTGATGGAGAAGGACATCTTCAGCAACAACATAAAACTGCTTTTCCACGGATTAGAAAAGACACCAAATATAATCTAAAAGTAACAGACATGCTTTAATTTCAGTTCCAAGATAAAAATAAAAGCAATTAATGCAAGTTTTTGTCACCTCAATGTAAATGAGAAAGACCCCTGAGAGCTCAACAAAATTATTCCAGATTTTCACTGATATAAATCAAACCAGGATTTCACTCATCTGACTTGAACAGAATTAAAATGCACTTCAAATTACTTAGTTGCTCAAACATATTTATCAACACTGAGTGTCATCCACAGGGCTCAGTAAAAAAAGGTTTGTATTGAGTTCAGAACTTCCCTGCATGAAAGGTGGTTCTTACCATTAAAAAAAAGACCTGATCCTGCCCTATTTGCAGTGTGAATAAATGAGCCAGATAAAAACCAGGGATAAGGAAATGATATTGTCCCCTTTTTTTAAAGATCACAGAATGAAGCACACAGCAATTAAGTGTTGCAGCCAAGGTCACATTGTGATTTGCAATCCATAGCACATCGAGGTTTTGAACCCGTGTTTCAAGCTTCACATCCAAAACAATGGGTTTTTTTATTATTATTATTATTTTTACAGCACAAAACATTTGCATTGGAGATTTCTTTTATGGCTAGCATATGATGTGACAAAAGAAATTTTAAAAATTATATAGCTCACAGACTTTCTGCTTTCTTAATATATCCTGATTTTTTTCATTCAGAGTGACCAGGCTTTATTTTTCTTTCTTTCCTCTTCCTTTTGGGGGAGGGCTTTTTTGCTTAGGTATCAAATTGCAATCTTACATAAGTCCAAATAAAATAAAATAAAATAAAATAAAATGGCTACCTAAATACCATTACCTGAAATTTTGAAACATTAAGACTTCAAAAGGGTTAATTAATTACATTAGCTGTGTCATTATCCTGGCAACATTCTGCCTGAGGGCATATAGATCTATTCAGCTGCTGAGTTTGAAAGAGCTGTGTCCTACTCTCACAGAAGAAAATTCATCAGACATTAAAAACATAGTCATTAGCAGAACATATTGTTTTTCCTCCACCAGATTGAGGAACATCAGATGGAATAATCAAAACAAATATTAAATAAATATTTCTCTTTTTAAAAAAATATGGAACTCAGAATTCATCACAAGTCAGAATAGATTTTTTCTTTAAGTTGAAACTGCTTAATATTTATTGATTGTGGAGAACCAAACTTGCTGCTGTCTCACACATTTGTAGTCGAAAATGGGTGTAAAATTCTCCTGTATTAGCATGAAAAAATGATGTTATCACTTTTAACAGGTGTAAATAACCGTATAAGGTACAACTCATATAAATACAGAAAAATTGGTAAAATAAGGAAAGGACAACAAAGATGCTTAGAGGTATGAAATAGGTTCCTTGTAAAGGGAGATAAACAGAAATAAATATCTACAGCCTGGAGAGACTAATTGTTTTGGGAAGGGACAGAAGTCTATGAAATCGTGACAATCATGTAGGAGGCAAAGAAAGAACAATTATTTGCTATTCCTTGTAATACAAAATCTAGTAGGTATCAAATAAAGTCATCTGAAGGTGGGCTCACAATAATTAAAGGAAAGTATTTTTTCACACAGCACAAAATTAAACCATGAAACTCATTGCCACGGGATGTTGGGATGTTGCGAATGTCATAAGTTTTCATGGGTTCAAAAAGCAATTAGATACAAACATGGAAGGAAAACCCTTCATAGACTACGAGAGACAAAGGAATAACCCCCAGGTCAGGAAATTGCACAGCCACAGACTGCAGAAGGCTGGAAAGCTCAAATGTGGGAACATCAATGCATGTTTTCCTTTTTATGCTCCTTCCTAACAAGCAGTCAGAACTGGCCAGCGCTGGAGACCAAAAATCTGTCTCTATAGTCTGTGGTCTTACTGAATACATCGTCTTTTACAAACCAGTTGAGAATTAGTCTAAAAATATTAGCCCTAGAGAAAGAGGAAATGGTGTTTTAATTACAAACATATCCTATGATTTCATGTGGCGCTGCAGTTCTAGCACAGACCCCCATGGGTTCATCCTTTTTGCAGCGCTATAGAGGGCCACATGATGAGGAACACATCACATGCTCATGATAATTTGCGAAGCTCTTTCCTGTCAGAACTTGCAACTGCAGCCACTAGTGCTGGTTCTGTTGGAAAGTCTTTCAGTTGTGTCCTATCACAGAATCCCAGGTTATGTAAGGTTGGAAGGGACCACAGTGGCTCATCTGGTCCCACCTCAAGCAGGGTCATCCCAGAGCACAGGGCACAGGATTGTGTCCTGACAGTTCTGGAATATCTCCAGTGAGGGAGACTCCACACCCTCTCTGGGCAATCTGTTCAGAGCTTGGTCACTGCACAGGACAGAAGTTCTGCCTCATGTCCAGGTGGAACTTCCTGGGGTCAGTTCCTGCCCATTCCTCTGGTGCCATTGCTGGGCCCCCGGAGCAGAGCCTGGGCCCTGCCCTGAGCCCTCCCTGCAGACAGGGACACCCAGGGCTGAGGGCCCCTCTCAGCTGTGTCTCCTCTCGAGGCTGAACAGCCCCAGCTCCCTCAGCCTTTCCTCAGGGAGACGCTCCAGTCCCTCCATTATCTTTGTCACTAGCACTAGACCCACTTCACTCCATGTCTCTCTTGTCCTGAGGAGCCCAGAACTGGACACAGCACTCCAGATGTGCCTCAACAGGAATGAGCAAGGAGCAGGACCCCCTTCCTTGACCTTCTGGCAATGTTCTTCATGACATAATCCCCAAAAACAAAATAAATGTTGTATATCCACTGTGATGTGAACCACCACTATGCACTTGTTATAAACCCTTAAACAAAAAAAAAAAAAAC
>VZRS01004060.1:28581-181738 GCA_013398055.1 Ifrita kowaldi | reverse complement strand
AAAAAAAAAAAAAAAAAAAAAACAACCAAACAAAAAAAAAACAACAAAAAACCACTCAACAAAAAAAAACCAACAAGAAAACAAAACAAAAAAATGTGCCATTTATGAGATTTCAGGGACATAAAAATATCCATGGTTTAAAAAAATAATTAAAATTAACTTTGTTAACCTTAGGTTTGAACTGAAGAAAAACTGTCCAGTTATAAGCAGTTGCACCCTGATGACATTACTGACTTCTTGAACTCTGCCAGGAAATAAATCTCTCAATAATACATAAATCAATCAAATCTAAGTAACATTTATGATATTGGCAAAAGACACTGTCTTGACAGCAGGGCCATTCCTTGACAGAGTTCACAGCCCTGTAAACTGCTGCAAAAAGTACTCCCAATTTTTGTAAGAGTACCAAACCAGATGCATTTTCCAAAATTTATGCAGAGTCAACTTTAAATGTGGGAATGATTCCCTTGCAATTGGCAGAAATTATACTATAAAAGCTGAACATATGTACCAGATTTTTTGGTTTTCCTTTTTGCTATTGTTCAGAGATCTAAATAGAAACTCTAGTATACCAGTGTTGGAAACTCTATAAAGAAATCTAGAAATCACAAGATTTCTCTAGGGAGAAAAGTTTGAAGATAAACAGATTAAACCCAACAACGAATCTACTTTACAAATAATTAGAAAGGGAAAATAAATTATTGGTCTCATAAACAGTGAATTTTGGACCCACCACCAGCACATGGGAAATGGTGTATAGTAATAACAATTAAGGCTGCCTAAAAAAAAATCTATAGACCTGCAGTATAAAATACACCAAGAATTTATACATCTCTGTTCTCATACAGACAACCTATACATGATCCCAGACACAAGGTTTGAAAAATCTGTGTGTATTTTCTAGTTTCATTGTCTCCTGATTCATCCTAAAAAATCCTTTGTTGAAAAGCTTTTTCTTTTTAATTTATCATTGAAAATTGAACTCATGACATGAGTCAAAACCTCTGAATCCATCTTAAAATGTCAGTAAGGGAATTTGCTGCTCCAGCCCATCCCTTCATACTTGAATTATGCAGCCTGAGTTGATTTACAAAGGTCTTTTGGTCACTGACAAATGCTGGAGGCTCGGTTCAGGTGTCTCATGGATACACCAAGTGTAATTTGAGAAGCCAAAGGTATCTTGAACATCTGCAGGGGCCAGCTAGATCTAACTCGGGACTTCTGGGGGATGTTACCACCTCTGGATCATTGCTTGTGAGTCTCTGCATATCAAATGGCACTGTAATGTGAACCGAGTGCTTTGAGAGATTTACAGACAAATGCCTAATTCTCCCTGATAGTCAAAAAGGTATCAGGAGCCCAGCTGGCCTGATTTATTTATATTTTTTAATTTGTTTACCCTTCCTGCTTTTTGTGGTTTTAATACAGTGCTGATACATCCTCAGTGAATGTTTTCACCACTAAAGTAAAACACAGATGACAGAGTTCGAGAAGCATTTGGACAATGATCTCAGGCACATAATGGGATTCTTGGGGTGTCCTGTGCAGCGTCAGGAGTTGGGCTTTATGATCCTTGTGTCCCTTCCAGCTCAGGATATTCTGTGATTTTATGTGAAATAAAGACACCTCAAGGTGTCTAGATGGTTATCTTCAACATCGTCTCCCTATCAAACTTCTACCTTCTCAAAATGGAAGTGCAGCATTTCCATCCCACTGTAGGGACAGATCTGTCCAGTTAATTTCATGGATGTCTTCATCTACTACTCCCTGAAAGGAGGTTGGAACCCTGTGGGGGTCAATCTCTTCTCCCAGGTAACAAACGATAGGACAAGAGGAAAATGCCTCAAGTTGCACCAGGTGAGGTTTAGATTGGCTATTAAGTGAAATTCCTTCACTGAAGGGGCAGCCAGGCTTTGGAACAGGCTGCCCAGGAAAGCGGTGGAGTCACCATCCCTGGAAGGATTTACAAGATGTGTAGGTGTGGAACAGCTTCGCAGATGGAAAATCACTTCTATGCAAATAACTAACTCATAACACACAGGTATTTTCATTCTCATATTTTTAAGGACATCCAAATAGTTGCATAGTATTTTTACCAGTTCCCATAGAATCCTGGAATCACAGAATAGTTTGGGTTGGAATAGACCTTGAAGATTCCAATCCACTGCCATGGGCAGGGACACCTTCCACTAGACCAGGCTGCTCCATGCCCTGTCCAGCCTGGCCTGGATGGATCTCCACAAAGGATCAATTGTACTTAGAACCTGTGGGCTTGGTGGCTTAAAGATTTGACAACAGAAAATTACTGGTTATTTTCGATAGTAAATAATGTGTGAATTTAACTGCTCTGTGTGGAAGATTAATAACTTGCTCTACTTCATAGTATTTTGTGGGGAATGGGAAGATACTCATGACTGTGATTCTCTTTTCTTTCCTCCTCTTACTGCTTTTCACTGGTAATATATCGAGAAAAAAATGAAATATTAAGTAGAAATATTCTAGAATGGCTTTCTGTTTCACCAGGGGATGACAGATGAAGTGGAGAAGATACCTGTTGAATTTACAGAGCCGATCCATCAGCCCCTGCTTGACCCACAGCTGTCATCTCCCTACCAATTAATATTTACCACTTGTAAATGTCTTCAGCCAGGGAGGGTTGAGAGGCAAGAGGAGGTAAGGCAGGGAAAAACCCAAAAGGGAGGTTTTGTGAGGAATTGCAGGGAACACTGTACATCATGAGGTAATTACAGCTCGGCCCGTCCAAGTGTTACTCTGCAATGGTGAATTATAGGCATGAGGTTGCAGCACTTCACTTTCTTACTCGTAACTAAATCAGAATCCTTTTAAGTTTTAATTAATCTGCTTAGCTTTAGTTGTGAGGGAGCAGGGGAGTGGGGAAGGAAGGCAGATTAACCCTTCAATTGACAAAGACTTTCACAATGTCTCCTCTTGGGCTATTTTTCCCTTAAGCACCTGAGGGAGACAGCATTATCAGTCTGACGTGGGGGCCCATTAGGCTGTGATTTTTTAATTTTTTTTTAATTTGCTAGAGTCTGGTTAGTTCTCTCTATTTCATTATCAAAAACCAATTAATTTTCTGTAAAAGCATCAAATTAATTACAAAATACTATGGAAATATAAAGAATGGAGGAATTTCCCTCTTCTCTCCTCCTACCCTTGCCTCATTATGGGAAATATGTTGGGCCCCTTGGCAGCAAAGCCCTATTAAAGAGCTACAGACTGTCTAGCTACTCATTTAAAATTCTGTTGGCGGTGTCAGGAGGCCTATGTGATGGGGGTAAGTCCATTTCCACCCACAGAGATCATTTTCCAATTCCCCAGCACAGAAAAATACAGTCATAAAAACATTACAAGTAAGGCTGGAAGAGACCTCAGGAGGAAACTCAGTCCATATCCTCTACCTGCTCACCAAAGCTTCCAGGCATGGACACACCACAGCCTTTCCAGGTGCTCTGTTTTTGCAATGATCCATTTCGTTGGAGAGGTGTCCCTACTGAAGTTTTTGTTTTGAATCATTTCTCCCATACTCATTGCACATAGTGAATACTTTTATTTTTCTTCTTTATATCTGATTTTTGGGTGTTTGAATACAGTTATTATGTCTTCATCAGTCTTTTCTCGAGACAATTTTGCCCCTCTTCTTTCTGCCTTTTCTTTTTATGTAACATTCACTGGGGCTCTTCTCTGGGTGGTTAAAATGACGATGGGAGGAATGGAACTCATCTACAGCTTGACTGCCCCTAAATACAGACCTAAGATTCAGATGTTTAATCAGTGTTCTGCGCTGTTGGGGTATTCTACCTGTGTTCTAGCTGCCAGCTGTCCTTAGGCCCTGTTTCATGGCCATTATCCTCATCTAAAATGGCAGTAGATGCCAATTTTCAGACAAGAGGGTTGTGCCCCTCATAGGTGTCTATAAGCTTTCACAATACTCAGTGGAAATCTCATCAGTGCAAAATTTTGAGTCCAGAAGTAGAGATTCAGTTGTCCAAACTGAAGAGTTTGCTTAAGAGTAAGCTGAACCACTTTCTGGTCATCTTTGGTTTAAATATTAATGAGATGTGCGTGACTATAACAGAAGCTTAGACAGCTGGTATTTATATAAGCGGCTACAGAAAAACAGAGTTCTGTGTGTCCCTATCTGTGGCAGGGGGTTGGAACCAGATGAACTTTAAGGTCCCTTCCAACCCAATCCATTCTGATTTTATGATTCCAGAGATCAGTGTCTACATTTGACTCCTGATATCCTCCATGTGACAGCAAATACATATGTAGTAGGCCACAGACACCGAGATGTGAAGAAAAGAACACCATGTTTGAGAGTTTTTAACAAAATGGAGATTCCTGAGACTGTAATTCTGAAAATTTCTGAACTTTTGTGTTTGCAATTCTACTTGGAGAAAATTGACATTGAATGCCTCTGAGTTCTCACTGAGGATCTTTATTAAGGAAGAATGGACAGAGTTATCCTCACAGGTTGTTAAATGTGAGCATAATCTTCCCATTACACCCTCTCAATGCTGTATCTGCTGCAGAGATGAATTCAGGTCATGCCGGAGTAGATACAACTCCATTTTCTAATTTAGATCCATCTCATATAACTTTGGTGGTCTGCTAAGCTAATATACACAGTTGGATTTAGATCTAGTTGTGCTTTGCTGGATCTCAAAACCTCTGACAAGAGCCATTCAGAAATGGTGCAATCCCTGTGCTTAGGCAGACACTGGAACTGAGGTATTTGGGAACAGTGATATGGAAGTGTTTGCACAAGAAAAAGCAGACTTTTTATTTTGACTATCCCTAAATGTTATAATTGTGATCTCCATAGCTAATTCAAAAGGTTCACTGTATTTTGGCTAAAGTTGCTGTTATGTTGACCTCATTCCTAAACTCCTTCGATTTTCCGTCTTTTATGTAGCAAAGGTACAAAGTGCTGGATGAAGAATGCTCATTGTCAAACAGAAAACAGTCTTCTGACCCCAGAACCCACTATCTCAAGGCAATCTCAACTTTCCAGTAATGTAGCAGCCCTATCTCCTTTTATTCTTCCTCTGAATGCTCCTCGTAGGCCACAATTTAAGCAACAGGAGTATGTGGAGCCCTAAAGCCCTAAAGCAAAACCAGCTCCATTTGGCAGCTGATACATTCCCCTTAAGGCTGTCAGAGCCCAAGCAGCTCGAACACTCAGAGGACTGCAGGAAAAACTGAATGTTGCCTCTGTAAGACTTGGATTTTTCTGTGAGTACAGGAAGAGTGAAGATTAAAAGCCCTGGAGATCTGAATTTCCTGATCCTGCTTCTACTCAAATGGTGGCGATTACCAAAAAGGTCACTCCTATGACGTGTATCCAATGTGTCTCTCCCCAGGATAGTAATAATAATGGTCAACCAAGACTTGCAGGCAAGGAGAAACAGGGAGTCCTGGCCATTTTCTGGCCATTGCCAGACTGCTGTATTCCTGTCGATGAAGATATAATTATGGGATAATGGAATAACACTGTCACTGGTCCCACTCTGGCCCATAGCCCACTCACTTGACCACTGCCCCCACAGATTCTTATGTTATAGCAGAGCTAAGGAAATCCTCTCAAGTATTCAAGATACCTGGTAAATGTGGAGAAAACTATGTTAATTTTGGCTAAACATAGAAGAACGTGACTTTGGAAGAAGACAAGCAAAGAGAAGGAGGTGAAAATTGCGACATGCTTGTTGAGTAGTCAAAGGAGTTTACTACTGCAGAGAAGAGTTTTACATCAGTTGTCTCTCTGTTCTGGTGAACTGTGAAGTTTTTTTTAAGCTACACCATTTTGTGCAAAGGCCCTGTGAAAACCCAAGTGTATCTTAGTGACAAGCTTGTTCAATGCCAAAAAAGTCATCTCACCTTTATTAAGAGAAAATATAATTGACAATAATGTGTAAATTAGCTATATTCTCTTCTTAATAGTCAGAAGGCAGAAACAGGTACTTCTAGAGCTCAGATTCTCCTAAATATTTAGATGTTTGCCAGGAGAAAGGTGATTTAAATCTTTGAAGCATCTTTTCAGCACCACTGATCCTAAAAGGAGCCCAGGGTGCGTAGCTCAGATCTGGATGTTAGTCTAACAGACAGACAAAGTTACATGAGACCAACCCATGTCTAAAAATACAATTATGTCTATTCCAACACTACCTGAAGTCACGTCTATAGAAGATACAGAAATTAAATGATAATAATCTACATTTATTCCCATTAGATAAATGCGTCAGAAATTATCAGCCAATAAATTACTGGAAGTAGAAATATCAATAAATACAAACTCTACTCACTTATGACCTAGGGAAGTCTTGCAAATAAGACCCAGTCTTCAGTTTCTGCCGTGCCACCCGCTCCATTGAGCTGGGCAGATATATACTAACTAAAGATTAGGATCAAAATATAAGCCTAACATCTTTAAATATTTTAATTATTTATCCAAGGCTGTTTTGACTTGCCCTCTGCAGTTGGCTGCGAGTCAGAGGAAGCTCTAAGAAGTATATTAGCAATTATTAGCTAGCTTAAGCTTTCACTGCATATTAGGAATCAAATCAGACATTTTTATTCTTTTAATTATTATTTTTTAGAGAATGGAACAAAATACCCAATTTAGCTGTGTAAAATAAAAGGCTAAAATACCGCTGTGGGTAAAAATGTCCCATTTAAATGCCTGCCAGAATTTGGGGAGGAAAAAAAGTAAAAGAAAAAGCATGGAGAATCATTTTCCAGCTTCAAAGAACTGCATAAACACTGGCTGATGGTTCCTTCAACCATTCTTTGCTCATATTTGACTATGGAAAGTCATATTCTCTAGGGTGCAGTGTCAAAAGCAGCTTCATCAAGACGTCAACTGAACTTTTACCTTACATTTTCCCTGAATCACAGAATGGTTTGGGTTGGAAGGGACCTTAAAGATAATTCAGTTCCAACCCTCTTGCCACTGGGGAGTCTCCTGAGCTGCTGGGAAAATTACTGTAGTGTCACAATTTAGTTTATGGTCTGCAACATTAATGAACTTCAACGATGTCAAATATTGAAATGTTCACGAATAACCCATGTCCCCAAGTACAACATCCTCACATCTTTTAAACACCTACAGAGATGGTGACTCCAATACTTCCATGAGAAGCCTGTGCCAGTGTTCAAAAACCCTTTGAGTGAAGAAATTTTCCCTAATATCCAGTCAAAACCTCCCCTAGTGCAACTTGAGGCCATTTCCTCTTATCCTATTATTTGTTACCTGGGAGAAGTTTTACAGAAACCCTGTCCACACTGGCTAAGGATACTCGAGTGGTCTTTGGAACTTGTGCTAAATGCTCAGCTCTGAAATGCAATGGAAGAGCTCAGCATGCTCAGACACAAAAGGGACCTTAAGTGAACCTATTCTGTGGGACGTTCTGCAACAGCTGCATGTGGAGCTTAGAAAGAAAAACAAAGCTCTACCTCTCTACCTCCACAGATCTCTCTTTAGAGATTGACTCATATCCCTGAGACCGGTTTCTTTAGGTACCTGTACACAGATAGGTGAAGTCATGAGCATCTTAAATCAGGTTGATCTGTATTTTCCATAGGCATATTTTCAAGACAAAAGATTTTTTTTGTTTAAACCAACTGATGCACAGCCAAGAAAAGCAGCACACTTGGTATTTTAGAAAGTAAATGCAAAGACTGATGTATTGATGTTTTGAGGTTTACAAATAGCACTGACAAGATACAACAGGATGACTAACAACAGGAAGCTTAAAGTAGGAACACTTTCATCTTGATGTGACCTATCAGGGCATGACAATATTGCAGAAATAAATATTGGTATCTTGAGGTTTCCAAAAGCTGAATTCAAAATGAGACCGGCAAAGGGCAGGAAACAGCACAGAAATGGTGGACTTGATCGTTGTAGGTCCATTCCAACTGGACTATTCTACTCCTATTCTATTCTATTCTATTCTATTCTATTCTATTCTATTCCAAATATAGAAAATGAACAAACATTTTAGCCACTGGATCCTTATTTTCATACGTAAATGTTGGCTGTAACACAGACTGTTCCACAGTTTCTGTCTTCCATTTACTGCAATTTATTTCAGGGGTGTTCTTGTACCCTTGTTTGGAAAATAGTCCATGGAACCCTTAAACCGAAATCAGTAGGACAATTCAATAAACACAGATGTCAAAAGATATACCTTTATTTCTGATTCAGTCATAAAAGATGAAATTAAGCTTGGACCAAGAAAAACAAGGAAGCAGCCTCTCTTGGCACCAGTAATTACAATCTGGGATGGCCCCAAAAATCCTTTCTTTGTTTTGAACCACTCTGACAAATGGTGCAAGTAACAGAACTGGAAAAGACACAGCACTTGGCAAAAGGCTGTAAAATGGCAAAATCACTGAAATTGTGTTATAAAACATGCAAGGAAATACTCCCCCAAGCAGGACATGTCAGTTGCATGGGCATGGCTGACAAAAACAGTTGCTTAAAGACTGTGACTTATGAACCTCTGCAATGGAAGCAGAAGAAGTGCCATAGGGGAGTAGAGCAGATGAGAAATGGATTAAGCCCGAATGTGGAGGAGAAAACTGGAAAAGTCAGGCAAAGTTTCTGAGGTGGAAGACGACATGCCCTAGGAAGACATGGAAAGTTGGGATGAAAAGAAATTCTCCCTACAGGCACAGACCTCGTCTATTATGTTCTACAGTATTTCAGGAATTAGGTTAGAGGACAATGATTTCGTACTTTTCAAAAAATGCTTTTTTTTCAATAAGAAAAGACTACACATATACCTACATCTATATTTATACCTAGAGTTCCTAGCAAACTGATTCTTATACCATTATATACCTATACAGGTGTATGTATGGAAGTAAATTACTGCACTGTGCTTTCGTATTGTACTGTTAATTTTCTTCAAAGGGATTGAAATGTTTATGAAAAAGAGAGAAGCTTATTAGGACATGAAGAAGAGTCTGCTGCTGTTAGTCTTAAATTATGGTTTGGGACACAGTTATTATAGTCTTTGGCTTTCTTCTTAAGTAATTTTTTACTGCAGGTTGGAAATTGGTTATATACATATATACATTAAAAAGGCAATTCCATTATCATCAAAAATTAAGACTTTTCTCAAACTGTCAATTTCATCAATTTTTTTTCCACTAATCTCAGAATGGAATATTTCCATCTCCTTATTTGATATTACTTTCTAGAAAGCAAGCAATGTTGTGGAGAAGGATATTAAATTTAGGAAAGACAAAATAAAAGAATTTTTCTGTGATAGTTTTTTTTGATGCCCTCATAACATCATTTTTTACAGTTTCACTTAATAGAAAAACCCTTTTGGAAGAACCAAAAAGAACTAACTGTGTAAAGCAAAATATCCAGTTCTTGCCCAGGGCTGCTTATGACGTCAGTATCCTGATAAATCATGATAAAAACAATGTTTCATATTCATAGACTTGATAAGGTCTGAATTTATGAAAATAAGTAAAATAGAAGGGTACAAATGACAGTTGTCTTCAGTTTGCATATATGGGTACACAGGAGGAATATAGAGACACTGTCAGAGCACCCAGGGATCAGGGTTAGGAATTCACATGGAAATTGATTCTCACTAAAGATATGAAGGTCAAGAGGAAGGGCTTCTATGGGAAGGAAGATCAGGAAAAATGTGGGTTTGCTGCTGAATGGGGCAGGGGATCTGGTGACAGATGACACAGAAAAAGCTGGGGAACAAATGCCATATTTTCCTTGATGCTTCCTGGTAAGATTTTCCTAGATTTTCGTTCAGCAGACTGAGAAACCAAAAGCAAGGAGCAAGGAAGACTGACCATAAGTGGATGAGGACCTGGATAGGGAACTTATACTCAAGCCCACAAGACCTGACAAGATGTCCCAGGATTATTGAGGCAGCTGGGTGGTCATTCTCAACTACTTTTGAAAGGTCGTAGCCACTGACAAAGATCCCTGGAGACTGGAAAAGAGCTAATTTCACTCTTCCAGAAAGGGCCTGAATGAAGATCCAGGAAAGTACAGGTTGATGAGCCTGCAAGGGTGATGGAACAGTTCATCCTGGCAACCTCTTGCAAACATGTGAAGGACAATAAGGTGATTAAGTATAGTGAACACAGACTTATGAAGGGAAAAACATTCCTCCTCAACTGGATAGCTGTCTGCACTGAAATTAATAGGAAAAAGAGGGACCAGTGGGTATTGTTCATTTTAACTTTGAAAAAGCTTTTCATGGTGTCTGACATAACCACCATAGACAAGTAGATCAAGAATAAAATAGATAAGCGGACAGTGAGGTGGATTGAAAGCAAGCTGGTCTTCCAGCCTCAGGGGGGTTATGACTGGCAGCACAAAGTCCAGGAGGAGGCCTGTCACAGTAGCCAAGGGGTCACTACTGGGCCAATGCTGTTAATGATCTTTAATGGCCAAGATGATGAAGACACTGCAAGTCTGCAAATGGTACAAAATTGCAAGGAGTAGTTGCAAAGTGGTGCATTCAGAGGGACTTCAACAAGCTGAAGGAATGGGCCAAGGGGGATCTCCTGGAGTTCAGGAAAGGAAGATGCCAAATCCTTAATGCAGAAAGGAATAACTCCATGCACCAGTACAGACTGGGGAATGCTGGGAAAGCAGCTTGGAGGGAAAAGACATTGTGGTCCTGGTGATTGTATCAAACTTTTAGATGGGATTTTTTAATTTCACATAGACTGTTTAGACTTTTTAACCAAAATCTAAACAGAAATTTGAATAGAAATTTGTTGTTACTCTATGTATTATGAGTCACAGGGAAACTGCTAAAATCATTTAAAGGAACTATCCACAATGGATAGGACAGATTAGCCATTCACCCTCTAGGAACAAAAATCATTAACATGGGTATCATGAAGATGACTGAAAAGTGGCTGATGCTGCATGAGTTGATACTGCTTCTAAAAGCAGTGGAGCTGTCACTTCCAACACCCACTGCTCAGTTCATTCCTACTGTCCTCCCAAAGCCATCTCAGCATACTAAAATATTTTTAGAGCCTTCCATTTCTTCTTCCCTGACAGCTTCTGTCTCTGTATTTCATCCTATTAATTTGTATCTATGCACATGATGAGACAGCTCAAAATTTTATTAACATGTCTTGGGCTGACCACAACACGCATGTGCAAGAGAAGCAAAGCTCCATGTTTTTATCCTCCTGCATGCTGTCAGGGATAATACAAACTGGAATAGTCACAATACATTTGCCCTGGGGAGGTAAACAGATAAAAGTAAGACATATGTATATGAAATATTTTGGGAAATTATTGGTTATTCCTTGTACCCTATCCAAATTCTATAACCCTTTTTTTTATATTGAATAAACTCTTACCTCCTCAGTAATCCCATGAAAGAGTCTTTCTGCACAGTAGAAGTGTACTTGTCTGTGCATAGTTACAGTCTACTTAGTCATTAAAATTAAATGTTCTTTTGTGGAGGTACCTATGGCTTTCCACTGATAGGGAAAAAAGTCCAGACATGTAATCTGAACATAGGGAATAACACCTGCCTTAACCAATGGACATGGTGAACATTCCCTGGGCAAATTAAGCTGATAGGATCTGGCCCTAAAGTGTCATAGCAAACCATAAGGATTTTTTAATATTACTTTCCTCATGTCAAAGAGCAAGAACGTGGGAAAAAGGAAAAGGTGTGACTTGGAGAACATTACATCATCCCCTTCCATTGGCTGTAAGGACATGTAGGCCGTAAACAAAGGGAATTGCTCTGGAAAGATTTGAAATGGAGATTGTCCTGGAACAGCTGAGGCTTTTGAAACTTGTTAGAATTTGCAAATGGATTCAGATGAGCTCTCAAAAAGTATTTCATAACTAATGATTATGGAATGAAGAATTTTTTTGGTCTCCAATAATGGGCACTGGTGAAGACTCAATTTATCATCATTAACATAAGACCTTGACCAGTAAACATAGGCTGTATTGGTTTCAGTAGGTGAGAAATAAGCTAGAAAGGAAGAGAAATAAAAGGAGAAGAAAGAAAGAGAATATATATCGTTTCCTTAAATAAAGATTGAAAATGTATATAGAAATTGTCTTGTGGATTCAGAAGGGAAGGATCTGCCTTTTCCTTTGAAGAAAAGGGCTGTTGTCACATGGTGGGATTCTTGGGGTTGTCCTGTGCAGGACCAGGAGTTGGACTTGATGATCCTTGTGGGTCCCTTCCAGCTCAAGATATTCCATGGTGTTATCATTCCACTTAGATTGCCTCCAGACAATAAATACATGACAGTTTTAATACAGTCCTTGGATAGTCTTGACCCTAAGAGATGATCTTAAGTAGACTTTCAGTAGTCATTAGAAGTGAGGACAGATTACACACTATAATTCAGAAAGACCATGAGATCCAGTACCTACACCAGAATTTTAAATTTCCAGAAAGGATATGCAGAAAAGTACCAAAAATAAATTTTCCAAGAGCAAGCTACCCTGAAGATTTTCCCCACAAAGAAATAAATGTTAACAGGTAGTTTATCCTCTCAGATCTATTGATGCAATCTGCAACAGCATGGGACATACAGACAGGAGAATTGTTTCCTGATTTCTGGTTCCAAACAATTCAGCGTGTGTTCTGGAATGGTGCTGCTACTTCTGTTTTTTTTGGGTAGTGACATTGTCATCCAAATTCCTTTACAAAGCCCCAAGAGATCATTGGGGGAAAACAATTCTAAACATATGAAAAAGTTTTCTTCTTTTATTATTATTGTACCAATAATATTTTCTGCCCTTTGTATTAAATTTTCTACTCATAGCACCTGCAGTACTGAGATTACAAGGAATTTTATTGCAATAATACATAATTTTTTCATACCAGTGCTTCAACACCATTCCCACAGGGGGAACTTTTTGACATCACCAGGACCAACAGGACACTTACTGTAAAAAGAAATAAATCACTCCCTATGATACATAAATAAATATTTAAAACCTTAAATTTATTACGTATTCTCGAAAATCTCAGTTGAAACTTTTGCAAAGAACCCTGCAACATATTTCGTATTTATGGATCATTAATTTGTTGAAAGCTCCTTGTGGGTCATTTTTTTACAGAGTATTGAGAAACAAGGTGCTGTTCACTAGAACTGGTAAATATTACAAAGTATCTGTGAACATGCATTTTGAATACAAATCAGAAAATTTCCATTACATATGCAATCTCCTTTTTTCATTTCCCATTATATACTCAGCAATATTATTGAAGAAACGGAGTTTTATAAAAGCTCATACAAATGCTCATTTCCTCAGTCTACGATCCGACACAAGGAAATACTGATAAGGTTATCTGCTTCTTTTATTGGACTTATTAATTTTGCTGAATATATTCCAAGACATGATGTATCCTTCAGAGTAGTCAATGCAAAACTCAACATTAGAGGGGGAAAGAAAACATGCTTATTGTGCAGTGCTGTGATAGGTCAGCTTTTGAACTTCAGAACTGCTGGTGTTCACAATTTCTGAGTGGCAATTATTCGGTATCTCAAAAAAGTAGCTTAGTGTACACTGAGACAGCTCAAGTGTCATAGTTTCCTGCCTATGTCCTATAAAGCATTTCAACACAATAAAGGAAGAATAAATTCCTTACCATAAGGTCACTGGAACAATAAAAACTAACCCAAATCATTTGACTGCCAGAGAAGCTGGGTCCGGATTCAGATTGTTTTATTCCTACTTGTTCAAAATCTTAATAGAACTGTTTGTTCTGTAGTGATATATACTGCCTTATCCTACAAAGTCAAAAATATATAAAATTTGTCAAGTATAATTGTTATTTATATATAGAATTAAAGATGTCTATATATAAAAATTGTATACATAAATACAATTGCATGATACTGCTTTTCTACATTTAAAAAAATAATTGTTGCAAAGATTTCAAGAAGAAACAGATCCTCTCCATAACTCTCTGCACAGAAATACACGCACACGAGCAATCTATGGATCAAAAGCTTTTAGAGCATGACAGAGAGTGAGCAGGAACAGCTGGAACATCTAGCACATGCCATTGTCCCATCGTGCATGGCATGTCCAAGACATCAGCCCAAGACCTGAAGATGTCATTTGCAGCAGAAATCTCTATTGAAAGAAGCTGAAATTTATGCTCAATAAAGCTTAAATCAAGTTCAATGAAAAATCAGAAATTGCCTCACAAATATGCCAGAACACGGATAAATTCTTTTTCTATGAAATCTTCTTGTACCCAAACACGTACATCTTGGGACTAATGTTCAGTCAAAGGGAATCCCTCTGCTTTTTTTGGAGAAACAAGGTGAATTGGGGAAGAGTGAGGCATGAAGCCTTTATATTGCTATGAAATGCCTTAGCATCTCTTGGTTCGTTTTGTTTGAGGTATAAATATATATATTCATATGCAACTAACTAATATTTTTAAATGAATATTAGTTATCAGGTTCTATATACGTATAAATGTGTGGACCATATCTATGTTGGATGTCCCATACCGGATCTTTGTAGATCGGCATCAGTGTAGATTGGTCTCATTGGAAATACCAATGGCCGAAAGGACTTCAGGTTTAAATAATTCTCTTGCCCTTCCAGGTGGTTCATCACTCCAGGTCGAGATCAAGATGTATTGATTAGATAGCTTAAGGGAAGGTCACAGTGCTCCAGCCTACCTTCCCTGGGGTTTCCAGGAAAGAAGGATGTTTTGTGGCTGGTTGGGATCTCATACCAGTTATCAGACAGAACTAAGACTACTGGACAAAACAGACCAGACACGATTTAAAATCAAAATCAGATTTCCAGTGTCCAGAGCTAGATGTTTTCCATTTGTACAAAGTGCTTTAAAGTAACAATTTGGACTTCTGATATTTGTAGGTTTTTTTGGTAGGTGTCATAACTTTTTCTGATGTGGTCATCTTATGGCAAGTTGGATCTCTTTGTTTAAACAAATAGCTTTGGTTACCTGTGCTCCCACTGAATGATCCCATTTAACAGGGTTTTCTCTTTTCCTCTCTGCTCAGCACTTAGAGCATCTTAGCCAAAATACTTTGAGATTTTCTGGTTTTGTGTTTTGCTTCTGTGACGGGGATCATCCAGTGTAACTGAGACTTCCAAGGAGCTGTGGAGTTTTTTTTTGAAACTAGAGGCTGGAAAAATGTTAAAAATGCCTCTCACTATGAACCCATGAGGAGAGAGAGCTGGAAATTATCATCTATTTTTTAAAAAGATACAATGTTCTTTCACATGCAAATTACCAGAGAACCAACTCACTTAGTTCATATCCCAATAGGAGGAAATACAGCAGAGCTGACAGATGTCATCAGTTGACTTAAATGACTGCATAAAAATTCACGACGTAAGTCTTTTATCTACAAACCCCGCATGTTTAAAAAAAAAACTGTGCCAGTGGTTATGGGCTGCTACTTTGACTGCTAAGCCTTTGTCACCTGCAATTCCATGGGTAAACAGTTCCAAATTATGGGACTTGCACAACAATATCAATAATTGTAATATAAAATGGTAAAGACATGGATTTTTAAAACAAAACCAGAAAACAACAAAAAATTACTCTTGTGCATGAATGTTTCTTTATGATCCAACTCGCAACATTTTTATAGGCTGTATGTCTGAAAGAACATACATATAATGACGTTTAATGTGTAGTTGAGAGCAAAATTATTGCAGTTTTATATATATAGTGAAGCCATATAACAAAAGAGCAGTAGCTAGTGTTTGCCCTTATGTGAGATGCAGTCATATAATACAGAGCCTTAAAGCTAGGGTTTACTGTACTTTGGGAATTAATCACATAAACTATAAATTGGGTTCAACAGGCTGGCTGGGTAAATAGGCGCAGCTAATGAGGACACTATGAGATCTTATAAGAGCGCTGACTGCCCCAGGACAAAAGTGCCGAGCTGCACCTGATGGAAAACTAGAAGACATCAAAGCATAAAGGATTAGTGCTCTCACAGTGTTGAGAAATGGCCAGGGGGAGATTCACCAACTTATTACCCACATCCAAGCTAATCCTGTTATCTGCAAAATATGACTGTGTTCAGGAACTGCCACCACCTAAACTTGCAGGAGACTAATTCTGTGTTTACATGGACAAAAGTGCGGGGAATTTTCATCTGGGCAAAGAATATGAGAGATGAGAATTTTTAAGGGTTTCCTTTGTATTGAATGTTTGAAGAGGGGAAAATATAAAATGAGTTCTTTAATGGCTATTCTGTATCTTCTATAGATATCCTATAGGACAGAAACTCTTCTCTGAGAATCCAGGGCAAAAGTCACATAAAATTTGTTCTCTCTTGTTTAGTTGCACTTTCCTAAAAGAAAATCAAAATGCATTGAAAGTACCTTTGAAGATGAGAGGGATTAATAGTCCCCCAATATCCCTGCCCAGGAAATCTTTTGTGCAGAAAATGTCTGCCTGATGTTTTTTCAGTGCAATAAAAGAAGGTGAAAAATATCCTAAGGTCCTTGCCAGCATACCACAAAATATATTTCATTATCCAGCCTAAGGTTCGTGAGTTGGTTCAAATTTTTTTTTTGGAAAAGGTTTATAATTACCAATTCTAGAAATCTAATTTCTTTTTTATACCAAAGGTCCATTAGGTATAACAGCACCTATAGTGGATAACAGACTTTATTTTACAATTTGAATAAAACAGAAATAGACCCAAACAGTACCTCTTAGAGTGGATAATTCCAGGGAAAAGACCTGCAAGTTATGTTTAATCTAAACATGCAATATGCTTCTTCCAGTGGCTCATCAGTGCCAGCTTTGGTTGCCTCCAGGGCAGAATTTAGGCGTGATTACCCAGGCAAGCCCATGGCTAAGCATTTATATGACATTAAGAAACACCCCCGGCACACAGATCTTGCAGGCAAGGATTTATCTAGCTATCTAAGGGAAATTATTAATTTTGTAGGTTTTAATTTTTAGGGATGTAAGAATGCCAGAGTGCCTGGTAACGGGAGAGAATCATTGTGAGGATGGCATTGCCTGCGGGCTCCCCTTGACTTTCTTACTGGGGCTCTCTGACAGCACCACACTGAAGTTGTGAGAATATTGCAATTAGTGGCCTCCATTAGCAATGAAAAATCGGGACCCTGGTGAGAAGTAGCTGGTGATTACCTGATATGAGTGAATCAAAGTACAGGGGGAAGATTGGTGTGGTGACCCCAGAGTAACTGTGAAAACAAATTTATACCCTTAACTTGCATGTCAGCCCTTTCTCACTTGGCTCTTTTCTAACCCTGGACACCTCCAGATTTCTTCTTTTCCTTCTCCTTTAGCATCACCTAGTCCAGTAACCAGAGTGTCCCACAACAAACTTCTTGATGATTTACTGCTTTTCAACCCAGACTGCAATGGATCCTTCTCTGTCTATATACACAGATCTCTTGATGTCCTTTTCAGAGGTTGGACTTGATGATCATGGAGGTCTTGCCCTACCTTAACAATCCTATGATTCTTTGAAATTACCACGAAACAGATCAAGGAATGTTCATTGGACAATTCTGCAGTTTCCTTCATTTGGTAAAGTGAGGTCTTTTCACTCATAAAATTGATATAAACTGAAAAATCAGATACTGAGATTCTCAAAGTCCTCTTGATTTTCCTGAGTTCTTTCTTTGGAGAGTGAAAAATATTTAGCCATCTTTTTTAAAGATACATGAAAGCTCCACTTGTACAGTTAAGGAGAAATTCTTCCCTGTGAGGGTGAAGAGATCCTGGCACAGGTTGCCTAGAGAAGCTGTGGCTGCCCCGCTCCTGGAAATGTCCAAAGCCAGGTTGGATAGAGCTTGGAGCAACCTGAGATAGTGGAAGTTGTCCCTGTCCATGGCAGGAGGCCTGGAACTAAATTAAGTTTAAGGTCCCTTCCAACAAAACCATTCTGTGATTCTATGATTCTACAATTTTCTTTTTCCCTAATAGAGATCTCTCTTCCTTGAGTTTTTATTGAGACAGTTTTTTAAATTTTATTTTATTGTTCTTGAAAATGGGGAAAAAATATTAAAAATATATCAATTGTTGGATTCAAAGCCAAATAATATAATTTTATCAGAATAAAATGCTGTTGAATTCAATTCAAAATAGATCCATATGACTTTTTAATTTATTAATTTTTTTTTTACAGCTTTTTAAACTTCCTAGGAAATTTCAAGATCCATTACAGCCACAGACATCAGAATGCTATCAATGCAGTGAAGAACTGCTTCACCTAAGACACAACTTGTTAGAAAAATAAAGATGGAAAACATCAATTAAAAAATGAAGTAGTTCTATGGAGCATTGATAATCATGAATTTCTGCATGTTTGTCTGATTATGGACTGAAAAATGTTTCTTACTTCTTCATCTTATTTAAACCAAAACAAATGGAGGGAGACTAAATATTGTGCATTCAAAATAAGAAGGAAAAGAAAACCTGATTCCTGCCTGGAATCTGTAGGGACTAACACGATAGTCCTAGCAACTGCTTCCCTTCTCATTTTAGACATTTGTTGATCAAATTGGAAGCAAGAATGAAAAGTAATAATACCCATGAATAATTTTGGTTTTCTTACTGATTTCACATAGTCAGGCACAGTTTTGGATGACAAAACAAAAGCCTCAGAATAGATACTAACAGCTAAAGAAAGACACTAATTTTGAAGCTATGATTTATACAAATGTTATATTGATCAGGGAGTGTTGACGAAGGAGAGAGCTTTTATGAAAGATTTTCTGATTCCAAGAATTTGTTATGTTTGGTTGAGATTGTGCTTGCTATTATCTTCTGATCTCTCCCCTAATGTTTTTTTCTTCCTATCCTGCCTCTCTTCCTCAGCAAATTCATGGACAATATCCCTGACATGATTTGCTATTAAATTGTTCTCAAGTATAGAACACCCGTTGGCAAATAAAGCTCTCATAAGAACTCAAAAATTTGCATTTTGAAATTCATGTTGGCCAACACATGGATCCCAAAATTGACCAACATCCACCCAAAATGCGTAGAATCATACAATTAGGAAATACCCTGAGTTGGAAGGAACCCACCTGCATCATTGAATCCAAAGATCGAATGCAACAAGGCAACAAGTCCCTGATGATTCCAGAATGAATCCATAAAATTTTCCTTGGCCCTGGGCAGAAATCAGCTCTGTTTGGTGATCTTTACCTTATTCACCTACAATATACATGTCCAGATTTATGTAAACATATTTCACAGCTGAAGAAAAGGTGAAACTATATAGATCAATAACTCCTCCCCTTTCACCTCCTCCCCTCTGTCCACAACACATCAGAAAACACTGAAAACAATAAGTTTATATTCCTTGGATTGAAAGGATTTTTTTTCTCTGTAGTCCAGTCTGGATCACAAAAAGTGACATTAGAAAAAGTGACTTCTCTTGCCCCTAAGTCCTTCTGGAAGTAAGTCTACAAAGTATTTCATTTCTGTTAACTAAATATTTTGCTTTTATTTC
The DNA here is from genome assembly GCA_013398055.1 of Ifrita kowaldi. Classification (NCBI taxonomy): domain Eukaryota; kingdom Metazoa; phylum Chordata; class Aves; order Passeriformes; family Cinclosomatidae; genus Ifrita; species Ifrita kowaldi. Next base: position 162,220 of record VZRS01004060.1, on the reverse strand, counting down.
CCAAAGCTATGGAAAAAGTCAATGTAACAAATTTCAAACTACCAAAGAATGTTTTTCTTTGTAGCTGAAGAACTATGATGCCTTTACTTTTTCTGTATTGATGTTTTATGTTTCTGAGAAGCTCAGAGAAGGAAAAAAACAAGTTTCTTTTCAGTGAGCTCTGAGCTCCCAAGCACAAGAGAGACATGGAGCTCCTGGAGTGGGTTCAGCAGAGGCTACAAAGATGATGGAAGGATGGGAACACCTCTCTTATGAGGAAAGGCTGAGGGAGCTGGGGCTGTTCAGCCTCGAGAGGAGACACAGCTGAGAGGGGCCCTCAGCCCTGGGTGTCCCTGTCTGCAGGGAGGGCTCAGGGCAGGGCCCAGGCTCTGCTCCGGGGGCCCAGCAATGGCACCAGAGCCACGGGCAGGAACTGACCCCAGGAAGTTCCACTGGACATGAGGAAGAACTTTCCTGGGCAGTGACTGAGCCCTGAACAGACTGTCCAGAGAGGGTGTGGAGTCTCCCTCACTGGAGATATTCCAGAACTGTCAGGACACAATCCTGTGCCCTGTGCTCTGCGATGACCCTGCTTGAGCATGGAGGTAGGACCAGATGAGCCCTCTGTGGTCCCTTCAAACCCTTCTGTGATTCTGCCTGCATTTAAGGAGCGCGTGACAAGTCATTTACTTCACCTCACCTTTTAGAACCAACTAAAAATTAGTTCTCAACAATATATTCAGTGGGTAAAGAGGGGACCTACCCCAAAGAGCTGCATGTGTTTGCAGCATAGATAGTGCTGCATGGGCTGTGTAGTAGTGTGTAGTCTATTGGAACTCTTGATGTGCTACCCACCATCCTAAACTGATATCTGAAAGGGTGAATTACTTAAGCAGATCAGGTGAATTCCACCTTTTCCAACCATTTCTTCATTTTCTTTTCCAAGTCATGAATGCCCACACTTCATCTATAGTTTTTATTATTTCATAATAATGTTTTCAAACCCAGAACAGAAATGTTTTCAAGGACTGGCTGACATGGACCTTTGAGTTTTTCATGGAACCACAGAATAGCCTGGCTTGCAAAGGACCTTAAAAGTCGTCTGGTTCCAATCCCCTGCCATGGTCAGCAACACCTTCCACTAAACCCTCATACAAATGCCACCAAATATTTTGGATTGCTCTCATGCCAGGATACCTGATGTTCTGTTTGCTCACCTCAGTATAGGACAATTCATACATGAGTGAAGAGATTAAGTCTGGACATTGTAAGTTCACTTGTAGCAATATGAAGTTAAACAGTGACAAACTCACAAAACTAAGTCGCATTTTGCAAGGTACATTCAAAATTTTAGGATAGACTGAGGAACAGGAAAGGCTTGAGGTGAGCAGTGTCTTTTAAAGAGTCGTCAAAGTACTCTGGGCCTGCTTATGGCCATGTTTGGCTGGAAAGCATTAATTAGATTAGATATACTTGGCTAGAAGGCAGAAAGCTTAAAACATTAACTTTTTAAACATGTGCATACATTTGGACTATAACATATTCTGCTTTTTGGAGGTATGCTCTGAGTAAATATCTTGCCAGCATGATGTTATCCCTTAATTTCTTAAATAGAAATAAGCTGTTTCAGAGTGCACACACACATAATTCTTTTACACAGTGTTCAGAGAATAGCATGGGTCCAAAAATGGTACTAATATCTTCTTTTTTTTAATTAGGAAATACATAGAAATGCTACACAATTGCTGACATTATGAATTTTGATTTGTTTAAAATATTTTTTAGTACATTTGTTTGTTTATTATTATAGAGGAGAGGGCTATATAAGCAACTTTTTTCTTCAATAGGGATTACTCAAAGCTTTCAAACAGTGTGAAAAACCTTGAGTTTTGTTGTCTTGGCATGAGCTAATGGACAAATACATGATCCCATGGCAATCTACCTTCCATGGGTTTCCTCTCCTCTACTTCCCTCTTTGCTGGGGCACACGAGATCCCTGCCTAAACTTGCAGGGTCACAAAAAACAGCACAGTCAAAATATCTTCACTTTCGGAGTTGCATAACGTTGGAAGACTGCTATTCTCACTAAAAATTCCCCCTGGAAAGAACTGAGAAGAATATTGGGTCAAACAAGAGTGTGAAGTGATAATTTGTGCACTGGGGAGTTAAAATGGATGAATGTTTGTGGGATCATTTTTTTTACAATCACAAGGTGATCAGGAAGAACTTTTTTGTTTACCTTTTCATTTGAAGCTATTTGATAGATAGTGTGAGAAAGAGGAGCCGTGTCCAGCAGCTTTTGTTCACCTTTATGTTCTGTGCCCATCCAAAGAAATTCCTGGGTTGGTTTTTGTTGTTTTTGTTTGTTTGTTTGTCTGTCTGGTTTTTAAGGCAAAGTCCTACAAACACATGGGAACCTGAGGGATTTTTTAATTGAGGAATATGGTCCATAAATATTTATTCTGGGATTTAGGAAGCCTTAGAAGTACCTTTTCTGAGACTTCAATTCAAGACTTTAATCTTCTCAACATTTATGATGGGACCTTGGGAGATCTGCTTTTGAGATTCAGCATTGTATTCTACATATTTTGCATCCAAAGTTTAGAATTATGTCATTAGACTTTTTTTCAGAGCATCCCTGAAAATACAATCCACAAATTAACACAGATTTTGTACAGTCACCAGTAATTTGTGATCTTGGGCTTCAATTTTCCTAGGAGGTGTCTGTCTAAATCTCATCTGCAGACTGATATATCTTTCCTTTCAGGAATTTTCTATTTCATGACATTTGCACCTCTCAAATTATCTCCTAACTGAAAAATTTAGAGCATTTATTTTTTTCGCCTGTTCCACTTCACAGGTATTGAGTGTGATCCTTTCGCGCTCTTGCAGGAATTTTCTGTAGTATGGAATGAGTGAAGATACAGAAGGAAATTTTTCCATTGTCTATGAGGAGAAGGTAGGATGTGTGGTTAATGTTAAGTCAGGTGAATCCTACCCCGACTAATTAGGACAAGCAGTTAAAATAATAGAATTTACTGTTTTATAAATCTGAATTGGGTTTATGTGTGCATCTAGGTTCGTCCCATCTAACTAAACTGCCTCAGATTGGGGTGAAATTGTCCAAGGGTCCCTCTGTAGTCAGTGGAGACTGATCTACACATCTGTATCATATTTGGAACTTAGGTGAGACTCCTTGCACTCTGGGGAACTCATTTCTCTGCATGTTGAACAGAAGGCATTGAGAACTCTTGGCAAAGAGAGAGATTTGGTGTGGGATTCATTCACCTTCAGTTTTTGCTAAATTAAGTTGCAGGCCAAAAGTCCTTAATCCCTTGGCAATGACAGAGTCTGCTTATTTTTCAGAGCTGCCTAATCCTAAACATACTTAAATTTCAGTTCCACTGAAACTTCAAGTGTTGCTTTTGCTATATTCAGTTAAGGGAAGTGTGAAGTAATCCAAGGTCCTGTCTCCAGGACTATGTTGTCTTCCTAATCCCTGAAGGCCTAACATAACAGACTCACGCATCTGGAGGATATTTTTCAGAATTGTGACCCCTTCTCAGCTGAACACCCTAACTACCAGCCTGAGTTAACCTTCCTCTAATCTGTTTACTACATAACTCAGTGGATTTTGTGTTCTCTCCCCCTCAAGTACCCAAGAGAAGATACTGAATAGCCTAGTAACTAAAACTAACAGAAATAGGAAAAAATAATATTTACATCCCTTAAATAGGATGATTTGTATCCCAAAACATCTGGTGTTCCATACTGATTCCTTATACTCAGCACAAGAAAGTCAGGTTAGTCTGCCCTGTAAATGTGACTAGTCATAAAGAATATAAAAACATCATTATTAGGTAGACCAAAATTCTTAGAAGTAGTACAGACAAATCAAGAGGTTATTTAAAACATGTTGAACCATCATTATCCAAGTGCTGAAAATATCAGTATCCAAGTTTGGACCTAAACCAGGTGACAGGATTGCACCTTTTGATGTTTAAGGGCTTAATCTTCAGCAAAGCGACAATCAGAGGAGTTTTAGTGAAATCTGCTCCAGCCCTGGGTTAATCTATTCCCCAGTTCCCATTTTTAAAATGTGAGTATTGACACAGGGGCTGTGAGATTGTATCTGTTGAGGATAATGAAGTGTCCATATGCTGTGGTGATGGTTATCATCGAAAGACTCAGGAGAGGAGTGGCCTCAGTAAATTGCTGAACAAACTTACTCCTGACAGGGTTGTGAGATCAAGCCCTTAAGCCAAGATATCACAGAAGTCTTAGCAAACAAATCAGATATGTTGTGTCTCAGAAACGAGGCTGTTCTGCAATGCATAGGGCTTCTCCTCCTTGCAGCACTGAAAATCTTCTGTGGTTGGAATAGGAACATTCGGGGTTCCCTAAATCCTCAGCAGATATAATCTCACAGTCCCTGCTTCAATACTCGCATTATAAAAATGGGAACTTGGCAGAATAGATTAACTAAGGGCTGGTGCAGACTTCACCACAACTTCTCTGGTTGTTTCTTTGCTGAAATGTAAACCTTTAAATATTGGAAGGTGCAATCCTGTCACCTGGGTTAGGTCCAACTTTGATACTGATGTTCCCAGCACTTGGACTATGATGGTTCAGCATGTCTTAAATAATCACCTAAATCATACCAGAGACATGAGGGTAGAAAGAATGGTATCTGTACCAGGTCTGGGCTGCTTTTTCTCTATTGTCCCTTGTACATTAAGTTTACCAAAGCAATATGCATCAAGGTATGTGTGTCTAGGGAACAAGAGACAATTCCAGCTCTCCAAGAAGGTATTTAAACAAAATAGAATATAGGCTCAGGAATGTTCCCGAGGAAAAGTTACTCTCTTACTCGTAAAAAGATGCATAACCCTGAGCTGCCACAATTTGCATAGTGCTGCGTACAGGCTTTTAATGAGCACTGAAGCCAGAAGGCTTTCCTCTTACATTTGCCTAGTTGGCATTACCTTTCCATGGTTCCAGGTGTAGTGGTGGTACAATACCCACAATTCCTTCAGCTCCCCGACCCGCTGCAGCTCCAGCTATAGTAGCTGACAATGTAATACTCATTCAGCAGCTGATTATAATTAAAAATATCAGAATAATTAAAGTCCTCAGCTTGACAAGCAGAGCCATAACTTTGCCTTCAGACATTCCTCTCTAATTAGTTAATTAATCCTAATGCAAATTATAAGCAATAATTAGTCAGCCAAGCTTGACATAAAAGTCTGCTGACTTACAGCTAAAAGGCTTTTCTGGTTGTTGGTTTGTAGCTTCTTAAGGTGTCTTTTGTCCACTCATAGTTTCTGTGTCTCGGGTCCTGTTAAGTTGCTGCTGATATATGGGTATGAAATTAGTTTGCAGAGTGAGAAAACACAGCTATAAAAATTTGCACTACCATAGGCACTATTTTATTTGCTTAATAAACTGGATAGTCAAAATGTGTATAGAATATAAATGAAACATCACATATGCATTCTAATGTAATATAAGCGTATACAATTGCATACATTTAAGGACTTTCACATTCCCAGGTTTAGCAGAATATGTCTTCCCGCAGATGGTCTGAGAGGTTCTGGTCAATGACATAATGTAAACTTCAATATGATTCTAAGATTAAGCAAGATTCTGATCTCCCATATCATAAATGAAATCAAATTCTTTTGTACCAGGACAACTGCTATTTGATTCATGTTTTTGCATAGTTTTTTAACAGATCAGGACACTGTTTAAGTGAGATAATTTGAATTATCATCAGATAAATCAGAAGTGTGAATATTGCTTTTTCACATGGCACTGCAGCTGATATCAGTGAGCTGCATTCCACAAAGCACCAGTGCTGACATATTTCAGAAATACTTGTGATTGATTTGGAACACTCATGGATGTTTATGTATTTATTCTTCTAAAGCATTTTTTTCTGAAAGTGTTCCTATTCACATTAAAAAAAAAAAAGCTACAGTGCTTTAAAAAAGTGGAATGCAAAAATGGAAAAATTATTCAGAATGCATAAATACTTTGTAGTGAGAATACTTTTTCTAACAGAGACGTAATTAGAACATATTTTTATACTATACTAACTTGCTTTCAATCTAATTTCTCAAGTTGTTTAAGGTAAGTGGGATCACAGGACCATAAGGCACCTGCCTACATTTGTTGTACTCCTCTGAGTGACCTGGTCTAGTGGAAAGTGTCCCTGCCCATAGCAGGGGATTAGAAGGAGATGATTTTTGATGTATCTTCCAACCCAAACCATTCTATGATTCTGTGTTTCTCCTACATGATTTTTGGTGATGGTTTAAGCATGTTAAATAGTATGGCTATGAAGAATGAAACCCAGCAGCCTGTGTTTAACCTGCACTTTTCTGAGCCAACACAGTTACGTTCCCTGTGCTAAAAACAGAGTATTGAGAACAGGAATAAAAAAAAGCTGGTGTCAGGATAAAACCAGGGTAAACTTATCTAAATTCCCTTGAATTTCTAACATTCTGACTCAGTGTAAACTCTTAAGCATCTTGACTATAGTTTTGCTTTAAGTTACATTAAGACCCATTTGCTAATCCTCCTGTTCATCTCACGTTACCTTAACTGTCTGAACTCTGGAGAAAAGACCCAAATAGACATTTTCTACAGTTAGGGAAGCAGAGACATTCCTACTCTAATCTGTCCAGAATTACCCCTGGGGACATCGATCTTCTTCCATGTCTACAGAGGAAGAATAAGATGACGATAGCCCGGAATTAAGCCTCTCAGTTAGCTAAAATTGGGTGAGAAAATCTAAACCTTGCTAAAGAGATTGGGTGATCCAAAATGTGGGATGACATTATCTATTTTTAGTGTTACTCTACTGTCTCTCTGTTCACTTGATGACAAGAATAAAATAGAACCAGGGCTATTATTCAGTAGATCACACAATGGATTTCAAAAAAGCTCTTTCAGGCATTTTTCATCTTTGAATTGGCAGGCTGCACAGAGAAACCCAAATGATTCAAGAACGAGCAGATAAATCGTCATGGACTTCTCGAGCATTTCTTGAGGCCATCAAGGAATGTAGATTAAAGTATCCAAAACACAGATGGGAATTCTTTTTTCTAGCTTTCCATTGGCAGAATGAGGAAACTGGAGTGTGGAACTTGGAAGAATAGAATCACACTATTAATTGGGTTGGAAGGGACTTTCAACATTACCTGGTTTCAACCCCCTGCCATGGGCAGGGACACCTCCCACTATCCCAGGTTGCTCAGGGCCCCATCCAGCCTGGCCTTGGACACTTCCAGGGATCCAGGGGCAGCCACAGCTTCTCTGGGCACCCTGTGCCAGGGCCTCACCACCTCCTGAGTGGGGTACAGAGTAATCCCAATTAGTCAAGTGCATAGAAGAAGATGAGAAGGATAATCAACTGACAATTACTGCTCCAGACCCTTCCGTGCTCTTCCTTCACTCCTTTCAGCAGGCGTCAGAACTTTAAGGAATTAATCCTGGGTGTTTCTGACCCTCAAGGAATCTGAAGGGTAATCATACACATTTAACTATTGCATGTGTTCTGGATCTCAGCAAAGTTTCTTTCCCCACCACCACCCCTAAACCTGGATTTCATTATGCAACATTTTATATGTGTGAATTATTTTTCCACTAATGAGATGTGCAGGGATTTGGGGTGCTAATGGAAAGTAGTAGGAAATTAATGAGAGATGGGAAGCAGGTTAGATTTTTTTTTTCCAGTATGCTTGTGTATGAATGGGATTATTCTGTTGTATCAAGGGGAGAATAGATTAAGCATTTTGGAATGCACAACCCAAGAGAGATAGTTAATCCTGTTTTTGACAATCATAAATTTAATACGTGCAAATGAGGGGAAGCATTATGCATTATTTTCCTCATTTTACATACAGCACAATATGTTATTTTCCACCTCTTAATTCATGTCTTCATTAAGTAAAACTGCTCTAAGTCTAGCTGGAGCATAGTGTAGATTTGGGAAAGAGTTAAGATCTCAACAATGATACCTTTAGTTTTCTTTACTTTTTAAAAAGTTTTAGGATATGATCTTTTCATTAGTAGATTAAAATATCTGATAAAGAAATATGTTCATCAGAATTAGTTTGCTTGGCTATTATTGACTGGCCAGGGCACCAGTTGTAGCAGTTGATGCCATGACCAGAGAGTGTAGGCGTCTGCTCTTTCTCAGGAAATTAGGTGCTGAAGGAGACCTTTATGCTTCTAATACATATATCAAGGCTGAAATCCTAGCGCTGCATGGTTTATCTCATTCACCTTCCAATCCTTCATGCCTCTGCTGGCATTCCACATAACCCAGATTTCTTTCCTAAGAAGACTGGACTCTACCCATGGTTGTGGTCAGCAACTCTCTTGTATGATATCCCTCAGGAACAACTCCAGCACTTCTTGGAGCCTTTGATTTGTGAAGAGTCAAATTAAACACCTCCATGTGATTTATGCTTGTTGCTACTTCAGAGCTGCTCTAAATCTTTGTGGGAGATCAGTTTGTGTCCCAGCCAAACCCAGCATGTTGTAACCTCACCCGCTAGTGCTGACTCCCCACCAGGGAAGATGCCCTTAGGCTCCAAAGAAGAGGAAAAAAAATAAAGTTTCTTTTTTTCTTCACTTAAGAGTGTCATGATTTTAACTGTTTACCCTTTATTTAACAGGCAAATTTAAATTGTCGAAGTAAACATGCTTCTATATTAAAAACAACTGCAGTTGTTTTGGGTTAATTATTGTCAAGATTGGTACAAGATAACGCAAGGTAGTTATTAAACATTAGCTGGAGAGATGTTTAACAGTGGGGTTCTCAAAAAAAAAATTACTCTTTTCTTTTTTTAAATTACTAAATATTTGTCCTTATAAGCCACTAGCCAAACAGTCACACCATTGTGTTATTGTTACTGAACCCTGGAATACAACGAAGAGCAAACTGTATTTCTTCTCAGGAGTAAACACAGGACAAATTTTTTGCGATATGTAGCTGTAATAACCAGTAAAATTTGACCTGATTTGAATTAGATGTTGCTGTTGGGATTCATTGTGCTTATTTTTAGTTTTCTGTTAATTAACATCTGGCCTAAGTCAGCTCTCAAGATCTCCTCTACAGAGAGTTTTGGGGATGAGTTACTCTTTAAAGATGCCAGTCTTACACTGCTAAGGAACATGGCAGAGGAATTCCATACTGATTTCCAATATTCCTGTAGTGACAATATTCCTGTAGTGTTCTACACCAGGCAAGAGAACAGCAGAAATCAAGGAACTGCTTTCAAAGGCTACAGGAAAGCAGCATAAGAACATTTGCTCTAGATAAAACGGCTTAAAAGTGAAAAGAAAATTTCTTTTCCAAAGGTTGGAATCAATGGGCTGCCCTTATGGTAACTAAATTATAAGGGTTTTGAGCTGAGAAATTCCCATTTCCCTGCACTTAGAGATTCCTTGCTTGTCACCAAGGTATAGAACACAGTAGCAAAGGCCATAATTCTACTAAGAATCAAAACAGATTTTTGGATGTTGTCAGGGAATTGGCACTGTAAGTGATTTATTTTATGTTCAGCATTTACACTAAAATCACAGTCATCTGTGACTTACATGACAGTTCTTTTCAAGATATGAGATTTAGACTTGGGAAGAAGGAGTTAAACCAAAAACCAGCTTTGAAATTTTTGACATCTCATTTAGCAGCTCCAGTGAGAGATGAGATTAATGATTCAGACTTGCATTAATGTTCTAAATACCCCATATGTTGTACTGAAATGACATTCCATTCCCAAGTAAACACACACTGTTAAAATCAAGTGTAGATTTAGATTGGACATAAGATAAACTTTTTTATATTTACAATAAGGTTGATGAGGCACTGGCACAGTTTGCCCTGAGAGGTTGTGGATGACTCATCCCTGGAAATGTTCCAAGTCAGGTTAGATGAAGAGGAACCCAATCTAGTTGCAGATGTCCCTGCTTATTGCACAGGGGCTGGTCTTTAGGATAATCTTTAAAGTCCCTTCCAACCAAACCATTCCATGATTCAAATTGAGAAATTTCAAGTTTTTACAAGGTAAGCTCAAGTTTTCTTAGTGTTTAAATTATTAGCATAACTTTGGAAAGTCTTTAAATATCGCACTTTCTACAGCTTGGATAGAATTTTTGGATTCCATACTGTTGCATGGAAGTCTCTGAATCCAGACAAAAGGAAAAGCTGGTACATCACTCTTATTTGAGCTCAGCTTATCCAATCAACTCTTTGAGGGAAGTGGTCAGATTTTTGTTTGGTAAACATCCTTTCTACTGAGAAGAAAAAGAAGGAGGGACTAGATGTGCTTGAATGAAAGATAAATTCCTCATAGAGAGTGAAGTGCCTGACTGTGCAGTGTCTGCCTAAGAACAGTTGGGTTTCCTGAGTAGAAATTCACCTTTCTGGAATGTACATCAGGCAAAGATTTCACCCTTCTTGCTAAAGAAAGTGGTTGAGCACTAGTTCAGTATTGGATGAAGTAAGTAGCTGTTGCAAGACCTAGCCTGGAGATCTGCATTCCTCCAAGAACAAACCTGAAAATATTGCAAAAGAGCAGTTTCATAACCCCAGTGACGGTTGAGGTAATGGGGAGATAGTACATCTCTTCATTATTTCTTTTCCTGTGAAGTACAGATGCTTAAGGTCCAAATACCTTCACCATATGATCACCAGAGCCCACCTGTAGTGAAAAAAACCTGCTGTTTCTTGAGATTGCAAAATCAGGGTATAAAACACCACTAGCTCATATCCGAGCTGGCTGTCCAAGCTTTCTTCGTGATGAACAAGGGAAAATGGGAATATTTAGAACAAATTCATGTCAGCCCAATGAATTCTGCCTCAGAATGCCCACTCATCCCTCTCAACGAGTTCTGCCTCCCTGCCTACCATAAGAGAAACTGAGGTCAGTGGCTCAGATATGAATATTTGCATTGTCAGCCTGGTTAAGCATCTGAAGTTAAGTGAGTTTAAACTCTCCTGGAGACACTAATGAGACTAACAACCCAAATTTAGTTCACTGTGATGGCTGAAAATTTGCTGTTCACCAGGTGACCACCAAGATGTTCTACCACTCCCTCTCCTCAGCAGAACAGGGAGAGAAAACAAAATGGAAAGGCTCATGAGGTAATTTAAGGGCAGGGACGTCACTCACCGGTCACGGTCGATGTGTAAACCAGACCATCCTGGGGAAAATTAATTTAATTTTTTGCTGATTAATAACAGAGTGGGATAATGACAAATAAAAGCAAATCTAAAAAAACCCTTTCCACCACTTCCCCACATCTTCCTGGGCTCTTTACACCTGACTCTTTTGCCTTGTCTCCCCCAAACAGCACAGAGGGGATGGGGAATGGGAACTGGGATCATTTCATAACACTTATGCCTCTGCCATGCCCTCCTTCTCAGGCTGCACCCCTGCTCCAGTGTCAGGTCCCTCCCAAGGGATACAGCCTTTCCCAAACTTCTCCAATGTATACCCTTCTCAAATCTGCAGGTTTTCAGGAGTTACTCCAGCATGGGCTCTTTTCCATGTGATTCATCCCTTCACGATGAGACACTCTTCCAGGATCAGACCACTCCTGGTTGGTTTGCCCACAGGTCACAGATCCTGACAGAAAACCTGCTCCTGCATGGATTCCCTCCGTGGACTGCAGCTTCCCTCAGTCTGTGTGGTTTCTCTCCCTCATCTTCCTATCCTTCATGCCTGCTGCAACTTGGGGCTTTTTGCTGACATCATATTGACACTGTGCTGGTCAATTTACCCTGAAAAGGCACAGTTATCAATTATTTTTTGTGAATATTATTACTTTTTGTTGGAGGAACCAAGGCAATTAATCCTGTGTTATGACTAAGATTTTCATAACTGTGTAAGGAACCTTGGAACCAATCCAGTTTCAGTATCTGCTTTCTGTGTGTGGCTGTGAAGAGAAGAGTTTCTATTTTTAAACTGAAATTGGAACCTACAAGTAACCAGGTTCCTATGCTGCATTATTATATTTAGTCAGATACTCTTGCTTCTCCTACTAGAAAACTTGCACCCATTCAGGTGGGTGTTCAGACTTAAGAAGGAAATAGATTTTAAACTTTCTCTGAATGTGATTAAAAAAAAAAAAAAAAGTGGACCACTTTTATGACAGAAAAATTGACTCATATAGAGAAAAATGGGGATTTTTTTACTAACCCTGAAGGGCTGTAGTTAAACTTAGAACAAACTTCTATTTAACTACAGTTTTTAAACATAGAAAATCAGAGTATCTCAAAAAAGCTTGAAATTGAGTATTTTGAGTTTACCAGGACATTCCATTCTTTACTTGTGTGTTTTGGGTGGACTAGAATGAATTGAAATTAGAATATTTCCTCCACACATTCTATGCGCAATTGCTCAGCATTTTCAGATGGAAAAATATTTGCACTGGAAATTTGCCAGGCCACTTTCCTTTGATTTTTCCAAGTTGATTCTCTCATTCCTTAGGCTTCTGGACAGAAATTCTCAGCATGGTGTCATGATCCAAGCTGCCCATGAACCGCCCTCCAACTCCAAACAATGTAATTTCAGAGAATTTCCTGATCTAGCTTTAAATCTGTTCTCGTGTGGTGTGTACCTGTGGCTTTTTTAAAATGATCTCGTTTGCTCCCACGAAGCTGGGAAAGCCCCAGAGCAGTTTAGGAATCTGCAAGCATTGCAATGTACCTGCTTTCTCAGCCCTGTCTGCTGCCATAAGTCCAGTGCACAGGTGGGAGCAGGAGTCCAAGGAGTGTTGGATGCCGTGGAACCCCTGATGTGTCGGAATTAAACGCCTGTGTTAAATAACTCTTTGCCGAGCCACCGTGAAAATCTGTGGAGTGCTCGACAGTCGTGAACATTTTCCATCTCTCACTTGGGCAGGTTAAGGTTTGAACTCTGCTGTTCAAATACCACCAAGGGCAGAGATGAGATGTCGAGACCTATTCAAGGCCTTTATTTTGGTTTTGTTGCTGGTGTTGTCTTTAATGTTCAACGGTAATCCTGAATTTCCATACTTAGCAGAACAGAAATATTTACATTCTGTGTATTTACAGTCATGTGTACAGTTGGCAAAATGTTACTTGGCTTAGGAGTCTAGAACAGTTATAAATAAGTTCATGTTAGCAAAGGGAAATTACTTAAATGCATCTGTGGGGAAAAGAGGCTAATCATAGATTTTCCTGTAGTCTTAGACTCTGTCTCTGGAGTATTTTTGTAAACATGGAGTTCTTCAAGACCTCATAACTCTCTACTGGGAACAAAGGCTGTGTCTATAGCCACAAATAAATCAAAGCCAGAGCCTGTTCTCAACCTCCACCCCCCAGTTATCCAGAATATGAAATAATTCACTTGCTTCCTGGATGGTTTTGGCTTGCACTGGCTAACATTCTCTTAGAGTTTACCTGGGCATGGTCCAAGGGATTTGCACATGCTATGGACTGCTCCGAGCAGGAAGTTTGGACACTGTCTGGAGGGAAAGAGAAGTTAGATATGTGTCTGCAAATCAGTCTCCTTACCTGCAGGATGGCACTGTTCTCTAACTAATCCATAACTGAAGAGACTGACTTCCACCTCTCCACAACCTCCTTTCAGGAAGTTGTAAAGAGCAATGAGGGCCCGCCTGAGATGCCTCTTCTCCAGAAAATCATATACACAAACCCAAAATTTTGAAACCAAACCTCTTGTTAAAATAGGGCTAATGGGCTTGGACCATACTTGTTCTGCTGAGATGTGTCTCGTATAACGAGGTAACCCTGAAGTGATTCATGAAGGTTTAAAGCAGAGGGCAGCAGACCTTCAGCCTGGTCAACCTCTTCCTTCTTACACTCATAAGGACTATAAAAAAGGACAAAATACCTAATAACTTTAATATCACCAGCTCCTAAAATTCATCCCTCTATAGCCTCACTGAGCCAAGCATCCTGTGTTTGAAGAAATCACCATCTGTGTTCTGTTTCGTCCTAAATGTTTGTTCCAGAGAGGTCTTCAGACCTCTTCTAAAAGAAGACCAACCCAGGGAAATTTTTGCTTGAAAGCGGTATGGATTCAGAGTGTATGTGAGGTATCTTATTAGCTTTGAGTTTATTCTCAATTCAGTCACAGGAAATATCCATTTTCCTGAAGAAACAGCAGTTGTCATATTTCGCTGCTCTAGTGTGTGTAATATCAATCTCATGTTTATTTATGCATGTAAAGATTTTATTATTTACATTTAAATATTTATAACATTTCTGCATAAGCAGCCAAAAAAGTTCATCTCTGCCCTTTAGGAACTAAGCAATTTCATTTTACTAGGTAGAGTTTTTTCTATATAAATAATTGACACATTGATTTCTCCCTCTGTCTTGATGCTATTTATATTATTTCTTAAATGCAAGAGGGTTATAGAACTAACAGACTGACTGGTCTGTTTTTATTGCCTATCAAATCCAAACAGACTAATATATCACATGAAGGATCTGGAATAGGGAGTGGTGATAAAACACTGGAAAATAGGAGTGAATTCATTAGAATTCAGATATGGAAGCCTATGCTAATTACATTGCTACATTGAAAAAGTGTTTGTTTCTTCCTGGAAATAACTTTATGTAAATTTTTTTTTCCCTGAGATTAGCAGTACTGTCTGTCTGCATAGCAATAGATATAATTGTGGTCCTTCTTTCTTTCCGTAGTACAATCTTAATATCATTTTTGTAAAAAACAAGGTATTTTAACAGGATTCAATGAAGTTATGATGATTATGTGGGAGGCTGTACTCAGAACAGGTTTTCCACTGTCCAGTGGACCAGTTGCATCTGCTTCTGAGGGGGAGAAGAGTATCTTGTTCATTCTTCCCTTCCTCCTTCACTACATACTCTGGACAAGTTAAAACTGGTTTTAAAATTTTGTCTTCATGACTTCTGCTGAAAAAAAATCCCTCTCACTGCTGTCATAACAATGAGAGAAACAAAATCAGTACCCAGTGACAATTTGAAAAATAGGAGGTGAAAGCAGATGCACCATTTGTGGAAAAATAATAGAGCAGGTAAAAATTCCTCCTTCATTTCATACTATCTCAACACAATGATGCAATGACAGATGGAGTTAATTTTTTAAAATTTTTTTTAAAGTCAAATATAATCCCAGTCAAGGATAAAGTAAATTAATTTTCAAGAGTTCAATTCTGCCACGAAACAGAGCAGACTAAATGGAATTATAGGTATGTCAGGCATTTTCACCAGTTGCACCATTGTGCAAGACTGTGGTCAAACACACGGAAAGAGAAAATCTCATCTCCATCCATTGTGTTTACAACCCAAGCAGGCAGTGAAAAAGAAAAAGGAAAACCTAGTGGCTTATCCAAGGTGTCAGGTAAATTGAAAATCCAAGTATAATGTCCAGGCTCTCTGCTCTAAATCAATTAACTATTCTCAAGTCCACCCTGTTTCACAAAAGGAAAACAGAGTGTTCTTTCTTTTAATCATCCTTCATGGTTTGTCTTCCTTTGGCTGCTCCTCACACTTTTTCCAATTGTGTATTTTTCCCACATGGAAGCAAATTAAGAGATTGTTCTTGCTTCTGAGCAGTCCTTAAAATCACACCCAACTCACCACATAATTTGCTACATAAATTTCCTTTACAGGTGTTCGGGAACCAGAGCCTGGGGGTAAATTTCCCTTGTTTCTCCTGGATCTATTAAAACAATCTCATACTATTTCAGTTTGCTATTTTAATTTTAAGAATTCATTCTGTTTCCTTTTCAGATTTAGACATTAATGTTCTTTCTTTGCTTAATTTCAAAACCCCAAGTTTATATGGAATGTAGAAATCTGCTCCAATGTGAATGTCACCATCTTTGCAACCTGCTCAAAT
The DNA here is from genome assembly GCA_013398055.1 of Ifrita kowaldi. Taxonomy (NCBI): domain Eukaryota; kingdom Metazoa; phylum Chordata; class Aves; order Passeriformes; family Cinclosomatidae; genus Ifrita; species Ifrita kowaldi. The sequence goes on along the minus strand of VZRS01004060.1, from coordinate 146,351 downwards.
AACTCAAGGGAAAAGAGGAAGGGAGGGCAAAAAGGGGAAAGGGAAAAGGCATAACTAAAAATTTAAAATGTACCTCAGAAAGAAACTTATTGAAAAAGCTTCATAGAGGTTGAAAGTCAGGTATCAAAACTAGATAATTTCTGCCAAAATGTGGATGTTTACGTGGTTTTTTTTCTAATCACTGCAGATCCTGATCCACAAAAAGATTATTAATTTGTAAGTTTTATTTTGAAATTCAGAGTAAACTGTGTCCATTTTTATTGGGATTTATCTTATGTACTTTAAGCAAAGTTAGGCACCTACATCTAGAGTAGTCAGACCAGGCTCCTTTTACACACAGGGGAGAGCAAGAGGTATTTTCAGAGAGCTGTTCATCTCTTCCTGGTGTCTAGAAGTTAGGAAAATAGTCTGACTTGGTAGGCATGTGTTTTTCTGCATTGACTATCAAAGGGAGTTACTGTACTGCTCAGTTCTGGATGCAGAGATTACAGAGCTCATGCGACAGGTGAGATAAATCTTGTTTTCTGAGACTTGCCTGTATTACAAGTATTGCACAAAATGAGGGAATGGTTTCTTCCTGAATATGGCAGAAGCCATATTTTTTAAGATTATAGATAGTTCCAGGTTTTTCCATTTTTAGGTTTCAGAGTAGAAGGTTTATAAGTCTTCCGATATTGCCTTTTCAGGCTGTTCCTTTTAATTCTGACTGTATTAGTTCAAACACTTAAACTAGTTAGACAATAACTTCTACAAAAATCTCTGCGGACTCTAGATATATAACTATAGCCATGCCTAGAGAACTGTGGCTTCCCCATCCCTGGAACTGTTCAAGGCCAGGCTGGATGGGCTTAGAGCAACCTCTGATAGTGGAAGGTGTCCCTGGCCATGGCAGGGTGCTGGAATGAGATGATATTTAAGGTCCCTTCCAACCCAAACCATTCTGTCATTCTGATTGCCATCATCATCACAAGATCTCTCCCCTCTAGAATAAATTTCACCTACAAAAATAAATATTTTGGTGGGTGGTGAGGGATCGCATTGATTCAAGTTTTCAGCATTAGGAATAGTACAAACAGGGAAGATTTGGAAATACCAAGGACAGATTATTTTAGGAATCTAAGTAGTTTAAGCCCATTGAATGAACTAAGTTTAAGTGCTTTCTTTAAAAACAAACCTATTCCATACATCATAGAATTTTGGAATCATTAACATTGGAAAAGACCTCTAAGACCCCTGAGTCCAAGCATTCTTGCAACTGATGTCAATATCCAGAATGCTGGTAGCCCCAAGGAAATGTCCTCACTAGCAGGTTCACTTGCAAGAACTGAGGGACTGATCTTGTATGTGGCTTGCATGAAAACTGCCACTTGGTCCTGCATATAAAGAGAAAAATCGTTCATAAGTTAAGAAATAGCTTGGCTTCTTTTTAATCTTTTTTATCTCTTGCTATTGCTCTGCTACTGCTTTTGGTCTATATAATCAGCTAATGAGATTTCCACTTCTTCAGGCAATGAGGCAAGTTGTGCTCGAAGAAAAGTTGTGCCTGGATTCATTGCAATGCATTCATATACTATTAAGAAATATTTTACAGAGCAGCGCATTTAAACAAATATTAAATTCACACAATTGTTAATCAGTGTGCCATCTGGAAACATTTGAAAGTTTAGACTCTTAATTGCCTGAATCTCATAAATGTTCAAAATTGTTGCATACTACAGGCTATATTGCATTTAGGACTTTTTTTACTGTATAAATACATGTAATTAAAATGTGAGATAGGAACACTTCCCAGCAGCTGTTGTGAGAGCTGTAACCATCTTCCCTATTAATCTTCAGGGATTTGAAATATGTGTTGCTGAGCACCAGGGTCAATGACATGCCGCTACATTTGAATCCCACCATTTGACAAAGCATTGCATTCTGTTTCTAAATTCTTTCATGCGACTGACAGCTACATCCATTTCTTCCCGAGGCCACTCTTTAAATTCCTTTGTACTTGTAGAAGCAAGTTTGCTGGCTCAAGAATTTTGTCTTAACTCTGCCTCTAAGACTTGTCAATGGCAAATTAGGACAAGAAATTCTAATTTATGTTTCAAAGGCACCTATGGTAGTAAGAGAAACTATTTTTATTTACAATTTCTTTCCCCAAAAGTGTCAAATCAAAGACTCTATAATTACTATATATTTTCAGGAGATGTCATATTATATTGACTTCAGGGGGCAAGTGGTGGATAGGGTTAATCTGAGAAAAGTCAGTGAAATGCACAAAGGATTTCTGTTCATGGCAAATGTTACTTGCAGAATTAACTATCTCAGTGAGAAAACACAAATATATAGGCTATCAGCTGCTCTCCTCCAAGATGTTTGAGCACAGAGGTAGGAGATACTGCTGAGGGAGGGCAACTTCTTCTAGTCCAAAGGTCAGTGGCAGAGTTTCTCTTGTCCTATGCCCCGCATGGTTTTGGCCAAGTCAGTGAAAAGGAATTCAAGGATGGAGCATCTACTGGTTTCCAGTAGACAGTTCAACAGTCTGACACGAGGTTTAATAACATTACTCTCTTGCTTTCTCACTAAGTTCTCCATGTGGTTTTGTTTTTTTTTATCCTGTATTCCCTTGTTCTCCACCAAGAATCACAGATGTTCTTTAGACTTTCTTTATCCCTATCAATTCTCAAGCTACGGCCATCAACTACTGATACCTTTTGCAGCCAAAAACCACCTGGCAACATACGTGGGATGGACACATTTATTTTGTTTCCAAATACTAAAATATATTTTATTAAAGTGGGCTTTTTTTCTGATATAATTTACAAATATTAAATAACTGTGATTGTTACCCTAAGGAAGATGCAAAGTTAGGAGGAGAAACAAGTGACTCATAATGGTCCTTGTTGCTGTACTTGGAAGGGATCTTTGAGGTGCTCCTGTGCAGGGCCAGGAGTTGTACTTCCATGATCCTTATGGATATTCTATGGGTATTCTCTGTATATAACTCAGGGTATTCTGTGATTCTATGATTCTATGATTCTGAGTTGGTAGCTGATGGGAAGGATTTCCTCTGCAAACATCAAGTAGTAAATCTTGGTGTGTGGAGTTGCCAGAGGATACAAGAAATAATGACTGAATTTCCTTGCTCTTAATGCTATTTCTAAGAGGATCTCCATCACAGGAAAGGAAAAACATATTTGGACACAAGAAACTCTACATGTTGGGGAGGTACATGACTAGCAAAGCATTACTGTTTTATAAGAAAAGTATAATTTGCCCTCTCCCTTTTAGATAAGAATTGATGTGAAATGAACTAATACTTCCTTTTATTTTCTTTTTTGGTTTTCCTTTTTTTTCCCCCGAGTTCATATCCCTGGTACAAGAGATAAACCATAAACTGGACCAAATAAGATTGCTCTTGCTGTCTACATTTCATTCTCAAAATGTCCTTTCCTATGATTTTTCAGTGGTAGACCCCTGTGGGATTAGACACCTCCAGGAAAAAACCCTTTGCCCAGTGAGCACATGGAGAGCTGAACCAGATGGGGCAATAGTGGACTTGCAAAATCAACTCTTTGTCCTGCACTTTCATCCTCACAACTCTGATAAGACAACTCCTCTTAATCCCTTTTCTGCTGTCCTGCAGGTGTGAGGGATGGAGCAATGACCTTTTTTTCAAGAAAAGAGAAAGCAAATGCTGCTTTTTCAGATTGTGATCCCACAGAACCAGTGTAAACTGAGAGCTTCGGCCTTTCTTCTTTATTATCATAATCTTCTTTTTTTCCTTGAGCTTATCTGCTCTTGAAGGAACACATATTTTCTTCAGGAGAGAGAATTTTAAACATAGAAGGGCACCTGTAGCAGTTCTTATCCAGACATTATTGGAAACATGCAGAAGAGGGAAAACTAGAGCTTTAAATCTGCATTTTTGTAACACAGCTGACGGAGCATAATGCAAGTAGGGCTTCCATACCTTTGGGTTATGAAATGAGAGACACAGGGCCTGAGTTATTAGTGTTAAAGAAAAATAAAAGTGCTGGTTTAGCAGAAATGAAAAATTCCCACCAACTGGCTTGTGCAGTCTTTCTGTGAGTACAAAACCAGATCCTCAAATACAGGATAAAGAAGCAGATAATTTTAAATAGAAGGTGGGGGGGAACTGTTCTTTAGACACAGTTATATCACAGTTATAACTGTGTAGAGTGCTGGCATTCAGGATTCCCAGGTTTCTATTTCAAGGTAACAACCTAAGATCGACTTTCTATATACTTAATATCTGGGACCTGATTTTATCCTTTTTTTTCTGAATTTGGAAAGATTTCTGTGTCCCAAATTCAGGGTTTGACCTATAGTCCAATGTAATTTCTTTCTGCTGCTCTGGCATTTGAAAGCAAAGGTGATCTTATATCTCTTGTCTTGGGTTGGAGGGAAAAAATATTTCTTTTTACCAATCTCTACTGCAGCTTTCCTATGTGACACAGGGCAAATCATTTCACCTTCTTTTTTTCAGTATTCCTCTCTTTCATTCTTACAATTCTAATCTAACAGTATTAATTTCTTTGGTCCATTTCAACTCTTATCACTTAGCTCCTCTTACTTGTCTGTAAGACAAATGAAGACAAATAATTCTACTGAAATCAAAGGATCATAGAATATTCTTAGATGAAATGGACCCACAAGGATCATGGAGGTCCAAATCCTCTTCTGACAAAGAAAGACATAGAATAAATCAATGGGGCATGAGAAAAAGGCCTCAAAAAATGAAAAAAATCCGTTATTTTTAATCAGTGGGATGAGTGAAGCCAGGTTGGAAACGAGGTTGTGTTTCCAACTTTTTTTTTCTCAAGTCCAAGAAGGTGCATGATCTAATTCAGACTTGTGAATGGTTGTAAAATTCAGAGATTGTCTTTCTTCTGATGATTATCCGGTATCAACAATGACTCAGATTGCATCAAGTCTACTCTACAGACGGGGCACTAATGGTAAGTCTTCCCTCTGTCTGGCCATGCAATTTTACAAAACTCCAAGGCTGTAACATCCTTGCAATCTGTGCCCCATCAGTCAAATTTTAGCCGAAATTGGCTGACAGATGTTTTGCAATGCTGCTGCTTCTCTCCAGTTCCACCACATTCCTGCCCCAACATACCTTTGATACACACCATGGTATGCAAAAAAGATAGCAAAGCAAGGCTGTTAAATTCCTCTTCATGCTTTATAACAAATCCAGATCAACATCTAGAGCAACCTGGTCTAGTGGAAGGTGTCACTGCCCATGGCAGGGCAGCTGGGAGATGATCTTTAAGGTCCCAAAGCATGTTGTGATTCTGTGATTGTCTGATTGGACAAGCTTGGTGTTGATTTGCCTGATATTCACTATTTATCCTCTAGTTTCTTACTGCTTCTCTTAGCATTTTTTTTAAAAAAGTAAAATAAATATACTGACTACCAACACACTTTCCCTAAAACTTTCTCACACACAATCCACAGAATTTCTGGGTTAAAGCAATGTAAAAACAAGTTAAATCTTTCCTGTTTAACAATCAAGCTGAAGAAAGGGTTAAGGATATTTTCTGCACCTGGAAATTTTTTCAACAGTAGCAGAGATGAGCAGTCAGACAGTAGCCTTTGATCTTTCCATGCTGTGTCACAGCTTGTGCACGAAGGTATTTCATGTGTGGTTTGGGACCATTTGCCATCGGTCTGGGAAAGGTGGGGAGTGCCATGATAAAGAGCACTAAGGAAAGAAACATTCTGAGGCCATGTTTCCTCACATAAATATCCTCCTGTCAATATTCCTTTTCCTTCTACACCACCATCACAGTTGGACAGTGACACAGCTGGAGGCAATCCTTGAAAAGTCCATCTTGCAAGATCTTCCTTGCCTAAAGTGTAGATGGACATAGAGGTGGAATTACATTTCACAGTGTCATCAAGACAGTCCCCTGTAGATCTGAATCTCATTCCTTTTATAGGATTTGAGGCCCAGATTTTTCCTGTGTGACCTAAGGTGCCTGGGCTAGTGTAGAACTATTATCCAGCCAAGGAAGAAAAAAAGAGAGAAGCATCTCAGGAGACTCAGCCAACCCACCCAAGATCTAAGCCATTCCATGAATACACTTATCCCTTTCTTTGTATTGACTCCAGAAGCAACCCCTGTTGCCACAGAGATCTTGAATAAGTGCTTCAAGCTGAGTGACATGAACACAGGTCTGTTGACTCAAACCATGATGGGAAAACAACCAGGTCAATAACATCTCGCAGATGAAGACGTTGCTTCAGAGCTCACCAAGCTAAATCTGAACAACTTATGATTTTAGTATGCTTTCCATAAAATTATATTGCTTGACCCAAATCATATTTTCAGAATATTTTTTTGCCCTTGCATGTAATGTAGGTGATCTGGTTTTCTTTTAAGACAGGAATGAAGTATAAATAATGGCTGTTGAACAGAGTTTATTAAGACACATTTTATACAAGTCCTATTTTTGTTACATATGCTGAGAGACCACATGATCACAATGTTTTTCTTGAAGGTGTTTTCAGAGTGTATCAGATAAACCAGGAGAGGCAAACCCCTGATGAAGTGAGAAATTACAACGGAAATCAAATTCAATGTTGTATCTCACCTATCATTTTACCTGTAGAAGTGGAATCATTAGGAAGTTGTGCTGAGCAGGGTTGCATGAAATCCTCTACCGTATTCCTTAATAGGAGACCAAGATGCAGGATCAGCTATATCCAAAACCTTTGGAAAGCTACTTGTATAATCTGCATTTGAAAACCACAAGTGACGGATATTTCTCAGAAAATGTAATCTAGTACTTCACTTCCTATCACATTCCTTGTAATATCAAGATGTTAGAAATATTCCACGTGAATATTTAAGGAAAAGTAAGCAAAGAAATATAAAAACACAAGTTAATCAGGATTAATTTTTATAATGCATTTCCTCCAACGTCCTTGCACTGGAAACACATGACATGATTGTTTTTATATAATGGGTGGAGAGGACAGAAGAAGAAAAACTGGGCCAAGGACAGCTTTTTGTAACATAAAAATAGCCCAACTTTTAAATTTAATAGACTGGATTCTTCATAGATTAGAAGCAACTGTAAAGGATCTCGAGAAAAAAAAACCAACCCTGTGACTCTCCCCTTTCTTCCCCTGCAGGGCTGACGGATAATTGATTGTAAAGATTTTGGCATGTTTAGGACTGTTTCAGGACTCAATTTTGCTTTCCAAGGGCTTGCACAGAGGTGGAAATACACATACAGAAGGGAGAAGAGAATTTTATATGGGTAGATTATTTTTTAATAAGTAATAAATAGTAAGAAGTAGCAGTACAGGAATTTGGAGAGCTGGAATAAATCCATTAAGGCAGAGAAGAGGAAAGCTTTAGAGGGCTGGGTAGAAAGAAGTGGTGATAGGTCCAGGAATGGTAATAATAACATTTTATTTATACTGTTTTATCACCATCTAAACACCCCCTCCATTATTTATACCCATAAGTATATGTGACCTGACATATAATTATGTAGATTCACAGGAAATGAAGGGCGGGCACAGATATCAGTGATGTGTGCACATGTATAAACACGAGACTTTATATATTTATATATATAAAATGTATTATGTTATTATATTGTTATAATAAAATGTCCTCCCCAGCACAGGAAGGACGTGGACCTATTGGAGAGAGTCCGGAGGAGGCCACAAAGATGATTAGAAGGATAGAGAACTTCTGCTATGAGGAAAGGCTGAGAGAATTGGGATTGTTCAGCCTGGAGAAGGGAAGGCTTTGGAGTGACCTCACTGTGGCCTTGCAGTACCTGAAGGGAGCCTGCAGAAAAGGTGGAGAGAGACCATTGACAAGGGCCTGGAGTGACAGGGCAAGGGGCAATGGCTTCACATTGAAAGAGAGTAGGTTTAGGTTGGGTATTAGGAAAAAATTTTGTCTGTGAGGGTGGGAGGCCCTGGCACAGGCTGCCCAGAGAAGCTGTGGCTGCCTCATCCCTGGAATTGTTCAGACCAAATTGGATGGGGCTTGGAGCAACCTGGGATAGTGGAAGGTGTCCCTGCCCATGGCAGGGGGTTGGAACAAGACGATCTTTCAGGCACCTTCCAACCCAAACCATTTTGTGATTCTATGATTATGTTATTATTTTGTGGTTTTATTCCTTCCCTTTCAGGCTTTGCAAAATTAGTAAGTACTGAAATATTCAACATATATATTTGTATGGCAGGATCTCAATGGAGCACAGGCATAGGGCATGGTTTAGACAAGTCTCTGGTTGTTCTTGTGCCTTAGGGTTAGAGGTTTTTGCAGCATTAATGAACTCAGTTTCCTTCATCTTCTCTCTTGGTCTTGGTCTGATTGAAATCCATGAACGTTATTGCTCTCTCCTCTAGAGCTGAGTACTTTGAGTCTTGTCAAAGATGCTGGAGTAATTTCAGCATCAATATCCTTGCCATCAAGACCCCTTGTCAGAATAATGGATATAAACCGGTCAATATAGACAAATTCTCATAATACAAATTAGATAAAATCAAAGGTGAAACAAGAGATTCTTCCAGATTTTTCACAGCCACTGTTGCTTCCATTTTTCAGGAAATTACAGCAGGAATCCTGCTGACAACCATTTATTTTTGCCTTCCTTTCAGAGCTTTCACAGTTAATAAACACTTAGCATGTTCAAAATTAATTGCAGCACAATTTTCTGCACTATTTAGAGAGCCTTGAAAAAAGGAGTTGTCAAACAGACCCAATATGTCTCCAAGTCGACAACCATATGACTTAGCCTTGTGTTTTAGCCATACGGATGAGGAAGGCAACTGTGATTACTCCTCGTGGAAGGGGGGATGTGAGACAAGATTGCTAATGTCAGCCTGGCTTGTCAAGTGTAACCAAGACTGTGGAATTGCTGAGCTGTGTACCCAAGAGTGCGTCAAGGCTGGATAACTTCCATAAAATAGGACAGGCCATCACGTGGTGCTTTGAGCCAGCTAAAGAGTTTGTGTGCCTACAACAGATGTGCCGTGTTAAAGATAGTACCCAAAAATGGTCAGGTGCCAGCACAACAAGTTTGTGAGCAGATCCTCCCAGCAGGAGCCAATTTCAGTGAAACAAGCTGGCAAGGCAGCACACTTGTCATGGATGCAAATGCCAGATTTGGCATCTGCAGGTTTGTGGCACGGGGGAGAGGGGGGTAAGATCCAAGTTTCCACCACCAACTGGTGCCAGGGCTTCAAAGAAGAAATCTCTCAGATGTTTCGTCTGTGGAAAACATTGACTTGATTGCCTAAGTCTCATTTAAATAAAAGCAAGAAGGAAAAACAACAACGCCAAACAAAATCGCAAGCAGTAGCTAGTTTACAACCAGGTGATCTCCTTTACACAGTTGTTAAAAAAATAACTTAGAGTCCTGGTTTCTCTAAAGTCAAATTCTCATCATGGCATCTGTTCATGCTTGTACAAAAATATTCACAGCCCAGACAGTCCTGGAAAAGGAATTGTTATAATGTGAGGGCCCACAATGGGCAGTTCTTTGTAGCCTTTTCACTCTATTAAAGATAACTGAAATTTGTTCCAATAAACACAGAAACACACGGCTACTGAACTTGTTTCTCATTAAGACTCTTCCATGGGAGTTTAAACAATTATTTTAAGTCTGACAATTGTGACAGAGAATGATAGACAAATTTGTGTTGAGAACTTTCTGATTTACTGACTGCAAGTGTCATGTGGGAACAGAAGGCACAGTGGCATGTGCTTCGGGACACAAGGAAACTGGTGAAGGAGCAATTTTCAGGATTGTCTCCTCCCTTCAAGTTTTTAAAATATCTGCGCCAGCAAAATATACAACTTCTACTCTGTGCATTCAACGACTATGATTTTCTCATCTCTGGAGTGTTCAAGGCCAGGTTGGATGGGGCTTGGAGAAACCTGGTCTGGTGAAAGGTGATCCTGCCCATGGCAGTGGCATGAAATGAGATGAGCTTTAAGGTCCTCTCCAACTCGAACCACTCTGGGATTCTATGATTCTACGGCTGGAGAAAACTTGCACCTTGCACCCAGATAGAGCATCTGCCTCAAAGACTGCTGGAATGACTAATGGTTCCCATCACTGAAGAGATGTTCTACAGGGTTCAGAGTCACCCCAGAGACAGATGGTTTGCAGTTTCCCTTAGACTTTCATGGATGGTGAGTGCAAACAACTTGCAGAACAGGCTTGCCAATATTACAGAAGCAATGCCAGACCAGCTGTTTTTTCCATTGCCTGGAACCAGGAAATTATGGTTTTCCTAATTTCAGGACAGTGAATGGTGGCTTAATTTCCAGGGCAATATATCCATTTATTACAGTCAGTTTGTTTTCAAGGTAGCAGACAGTGATAGCTTTTTCTAGTATTTTAACTGGTAAAAAAATGTTCATCTGAGACTTCTTTTCCCAGGAATCAGATTGACCAGGATTGAGTTGGTAAGGAGTTGAGTCTGCTATACAGGGTATTCCAGATCTGTTTTGCCAGTCATTATGTTCATCCTGTAGTTTGGATATATGTTGGAGAACAAAAATCACCTGTATGAAACCGCTGGTATAGAAATAGGTCACATATTAATTTGAAACTCAGATGAGAAAAAAAGGAGAAAGGAGATTTTCTGGAGTTATACTGACTGAATTTATCTCTAACCACACAATTTTGTGTACAAGCTGAGAAATTGGACAAAATGCCGGCAGACATAGCACAGGAATTACAGCTGGTTTAGAAGAATTTTTGCCTACAAGGGTGGTGAGACCCTGGCACAGGTTGCCCAGAGAAGCTGTGGCTGCCCCTGGACCCCTGGAAGTGTCCAAGGCAGGTTGGATGGGGCTTGGAGCCCTGGATAGTGGATCCCTTTGATAGTTCCCCCTTGGATAGTTCCCCCTTGGAACCTGGGATAGTGGAAGGTGTCCCTGCCCATGGCAGAGGGTGGAATAAGATGATCTTTAAGGTCCCTTCCAATCCAAACCGTTCTATGATTCCTTGATTCTCTGATTCTCTGATTCTCTTGTTGCTTCATATTCACAAGGGGAATAATAATGGGATGGGTTTGAAATAGCCAAAACCAGGTGGAATGTGAACTGGAGCTAATCCCCAGGAGGACTGAGCTTACCTTTCCATCTGGCCCCTCCAGAAAACCTCCAACCCCACACTCTGTCCAGGTTCCCTCCCACACACAGTGTGAGTTTGGCTCCACGCAGACAAACCCATGGGGCAGGGGACAATCCTTCACAAGCACGTTCTCAGCCTTGGCTGGGGCAGGGAAGGGCTCCAGGGCTCTTGCAGAAAGGAATATCCCATCCCCTGCCTTTTAATTCCTTGCCTCTTTTCTGTCTGTGCCTGCAGAGCCAGCTGGTGACAGAAATGACAGCATTTCAGTGGCTGTGTCACCTGTCCTGCCAGCACTAAGAATAGAGCAGCTCTATTTCTCTGCTGCTGCTAAATCCCCCTGAGCATGTGACGTAACAGAGGAAATCCATCCTCTGCCTTGCCTTGATGCCGTGAGCTTTTGTGCCACCAAAGAGGTTCTGTATCCCCACCTGGGATAGTGAAAGGTGTCCCTGGCCATGGCAAGGGGGTAGAATGAGATAAGCTTTAAGGTCCCTTCTAACCCAAACCATTCTGTGATTCTGTGATTTTCTGATTTCAATTGTGGCTGCATCTGCCTTTAGCATAATTGAAATAGTACGACTGTACTGACAAACTTTATTAGAGGAGACATATCCTGTATTAATGAAAAACTTCTTTATCTGATATAGATTGAATAATTCCATCTCCATGAGGAGTAGCTGCGTTAGTTAAAGGATTTTTTATTCTATTTTATTTTGACACTTTATCCACAAGTTTTCTGCTACAGCTGTCTTAGTTACTTTTTAACCTATAATGTTAAACAGCATGTTTACAGTGGAAAAATTTCTTAAAGCAAAGCCAATTTGTGCAGGGAACTTGTAGAGTATCTCTCCTTAATGATATTAAAAGCTATCTACACATGGTCATTGGCAACTTGCTCTGAATGGCTCTACTTGAGCAAGAGGCTTGGACCAGATAATCTCCAGAGGTGACTTCCAGTCTGTGATTCGGTGAAATTTCAGTTAAGTATTTTTTTCATAAGAATAATTCATGGCACAGCTCTTTGATACCATTAAAAAAAGGGAATTAAAAAACATATTCCTTCATAATAATAATACTAATAATTATTCTTATTATAGTAATAATAATAATAGATAATGTCAGTAGTTAATCCCAAATTTACCCTTTCAATTCCAAAACTAAAAAGGTTAAAATATTCTGTTTGTTGCAATTGGAATTGTTAACAGTTTCTATAATAAAAATAGTAATTTATCAGTTTAAAATAGATCAATCTTAAATTATCTAGTTACAGTTTAAACAAACTATATGTAAGCAGATTTTTTCCCAATAGATTTAAACCAAATTTCCCTTAAAGTTTTGCAACTACATGTAAAATGTCATACCGAGAAAAGCAGTAAATGAATTTGTAAACGTGGTCTAGTGCACTTTGAAATCTATTTTCCATTCCATTTCCTTCCTGCATTTGTTGTATTCAGTTACGGTAGACTCTGGAGAGACACAGTGGTTAATACGGTGCCAGATGATACGAAAGCACACATTAGTTTCAATTGCTACCAAATTCCTTTTAATTTTATCGGTATTCATTGACATTGGGTCAAAGAGCTGATTACAAAGCCCACCCTTAATTTTAATGACTTTTTAATAACCGCATCATTCGTTTGTAATGAAATACGTTGCTTCTCTGTTCAACCTTTTAAGGCTCCTGATTTTGTTCAATATCTGCCAAAATTGTCCAACTTCATTCTACTTTTCTAATTCTTATTCCATTTAGATTGTTTACCAAATGAAAAGCAAAAGTTGACAGTGAGTGATTCTTCTTTTTGGTTGTATTTCAAGGGGAACTACATTGGAGAAGAAGGAAACTATGTTTTACCATCCAGTTTACTTCCAGAAATGGAGACCTAGGAAAGGTAATGATTTTATGTCCACATACAACAAATCTTTTCTTACATACAAGCCACAGAAAAAATATTAATAACTGTGGCAATGAGCACATGACATTTCCGATAGATGCAGTTTAGAGCAATCCCTCTGAATATCTGTAGGAAATTATTGTTGGAAATATGTCCCACGATATTTCTCGAACACAAATTGTGAGCTTTTTCAACAGTCCTGTGTGTTTATAGAGTTTCTTACAGCCTGAAAAGAAACTGATTTATGCCTACCCTGCTCTATCCCACATGCACATGCTTAAGTGCCCATCCAGGCTTGAACACAAACATTAAAAGAGCATTAGAAAAGTCACTGAAGTGAAGCACTGCAAAGCTAAGACATGCAAGACTTTGCCACCTGTGCAGATACACCTTCGTCCTTCGTCACACACGTTGCCTCCTGGAAGCTTTAATTCCCTGATTGCCTATTCTTCTTCCAAAGACTCCATGCTTTACGAACAGATGCTGCTCATTAAGCTAATCATTAATCAATATTTTATTTTATCTCAATTATTCAAAATGGTGGACAAAATCTGTTCTGCTTTGAAAAATTAGATATAAGCAATTCATATCTAATATTTGTGTGCATTTGTGTGTGCATTGAGTGTACACAGATATTGGATTTTTTCTGTTCACCTTTAGCTTCCCTGCAAATGTTGAGATTCACAGCTGAATGAAAGTTCGACTGACCACGTCTTTGTGCCATTTCAGGTTCATTTTGGTGCTCTAAGGAGTGCACAAGCCTTCTTTATTCTGCAGAAAAATACCAGCAATCCTCAAGGTAGATTTACTGTAGATTTGAACCGGTTTTGAACCACTTTGCTGCATGTAATGATTAGGTGGCTAAGTATCAACTCCCAGATTGTCCTGTTGTTCTAAACAGTCCGAGCACCTTACTCCAGGTACACCTATTCCATCAGGAAAGGTCCAGCATTAAAGAACATCTTGGATTATCTTAACTGTTCAGCAAATTTATGCTGAATACCAGCTATATCAAGCAGTGAGGAAAAACAGAGTCCAGAATCCATCATCCCCCCTTCCTGGCAAGGACTCTTACCCAATAAACCACGATATGTGTCACTTCAGGTCTACTTTACTTGTGGCTCTGCATGTGGTTACCCATGGCCTGTGTTAGACAGAAAGGAGAAAGATTCTTTCTCTCCACACTACATGGTTTAGATATATCTGGTTAAAGCCTGCTGCAAGGATATGGGAAGAGCAGATTTAAACTTTTCTCAGGCTAAAACTGCCCTGCTACTCCAATTCTGAGATTCCCAGGACACTGTTTTAACCACGGGACCNTATCCTGTATTAATGAAAAACTTCTTTATCTGATATAGATTGAATAATTCCATCTCCATGAGGAGTAGCTGCGTTAGTTAAAGGATTTTTTATTCTATTTTATTTTGACACTTTATCCACAAGTTTTCTGCTACAGCTGTCTTAGTTACTTTTTAACCTATAATGTTAAACAGCATGTTTACAGTGGAAAAATTTCTTAAAGCAAAGCCAATTTGTGCAGGGAACTTGTAGAGTATCTCTCCTTAATGATATTAAAAGCTATCTACACATGGTCATTGGCAACTTGCTCTGAATGGCTCTACTTGAGCAAGAGGCTTGGACCAGATAATCTCCAGAGGTGACTTCCAGTCTGTGATTCGGTGAAATTTCAGTTAAGTATTTTTTTCATAAGAATAATTCATGGCACAGCTCTTTGATACCATTAAAAAAAGGGAATTAAAAAACATATTCCTTCATAATAATAATACTAATAATTATTCTTATTATAGTAATAATAATAATAGATAATGTCAGTAGTTAATCCCAAATTTACCCTTTCAATTCCAAAACTAAAAAGGTTAAAATATTCTGTTTGTTGCAATTGGAATTGTTAACAGTTTCTATAATAAAAATAGTAATTTATCAGTTTAAAATAGATCAATCTTAAATTATCTAGTTACAGTTTAAACAAACTATATGTAAGCAGATTTTTTCCCAATAGATTTAAACCAAATTTCCCTTAAAGTTTTGCAACTACATGTAAAATGTCATACCGAGAAAAGCAGTAAATGAATTTGTAAACGTGGTCTAGTGCACTTTGAAATCTATTTTCCATTCCATTTCCTTCCTGCATTTGTTGTATTCAGTTACGGTAGACTCTGGAGAGACACAGTGGTTAATACGGTGCCAGATGATACGAAAGCACACATTAGTTTCAATTGCTACCAAATTCCTTTTAATTTTATCGGTATTCATTGACATTGGGTCAAAGAGCTGATTACAAAGCCCACCCTTAATTTTAATGACTTTTTAATAACCGCATCATTCGTTTGTAATGAAATACGTTGCTTCTCTGTTCAACCTTTTAAGGCTCCTGATTTTGTTCAATATCTGCCAAAATTGTCCAACTTCATTCTACTTTTCTAATTCTTATTCCATTTAGATTGTTTACCAAATGAAAAGCAAAAGTTGACAGTGAGTGATTCTTCTTTTTGGTTGTATTTCAAGGGGAACTACATTGGAGAAGAAGGAAACTATGTTTTACCATCCAGTTTACTTCCAGAAATGGAGACCTAGGAAAGGTAATGATTTTATGTCCACATACAACAAATCTTTTCTTACATACAAGCCACAGAAAAAATATTAATAACTGTGGCAATGAGCACATGACATTTCCGATAGATGCAGTTTAGAGCAATCCCTCTGAATATCTGTAGGAAATTATTGTTGGAAATATGTCCCACGATATTTCTCGAACACAAATTGTGAGCTTTTTCAACAGTCCTGTGTGTTTATAGAGTTTCTTACAGCCTGAAAAGAAACTGATTTATGCCTACCCTGCTCTATCCCACATGCACATGCTTAAGTGCCCATCCAGGCTTGAACACAAACATTAAAAGAGCATTAGAAAAGTCACTGAAGTGAAGCACTGCAAAGCTAAGACATGCAAGACTTTGCCACCTGTGCAGATACACCTTCGTCCTTCGTCACACACGTTGCCTCCTGGAAGCTTTAATTCCCTGATTGCCTATTCTTCTTCCAAAGACTCCATGCTTTACGAACAGATGCTGCTCATTAAGCTAATCATTAATCAATATTTTATTTTATCTCAATTATTCAAAATGGTGGACAAAATCTGTTCTGCTTTGAAAAATTAGATATAAGCAATTCATATCTAATATTTGTGTGCATTTGTGTGTGCATTGAGTGTACACAGATATTGGATTTTTTCTGTTCACCTTTAGCTTCCCTGCAAATGTTGAGATTCACAGCTGAATGAAAGTTCGACTGACCACGTCTTTGTGCCATTTCAGGTTCATTTTGGTGCTCTAAGGAGTGCACAAGCCTTCTTTATTCTGCAGAAAAATACCAGCAATCCTCAAGGTAGATTTACTGTAGATTTGAACCGGTTTTGAACCACTTTGCTGCATGTAATGATTAGGTGGCTAAGTATCAACTCCCAGATTGTCCTGTTGTTCTAAACAGTCCGAGCACCTTACTCCAGGTACACCTATTCCATCAGGAAAGGTCCAGCATTAAAGAACATCTTGGATTATCTTCACCATTCAGCAAATTTATGCTGAATACCAGCTATATCAAGCAGTGAGGAAAAACAGAGTCCAGAATCCATCATCCCCCCTTCCTGGCAAGGACTCTTACCCAATAAACCACGATATGTGTCACTTCAGGTCTACTTTACTTGTGGCTCTGCATGTGGTTACCCATGGCCTGTGTTAGACAGAAAGGAGAAAGATTCTTTCTCTCCACACTACATGGTTTAGATATATCTGGTTAAAGCCTGCTGCAAGGATATGGGAAGAGCAGATTTAAACTTTTCTCAGGCTAAAACTGCCCTGCTACTCCAATTCTGAGATTCCCAGGACAATGTTTTAACCACGGGACCATTATGCAAAAGATGAGTGTTGGCAGCTCCTCTCCTGGCAGGTGTGGAAACACTGCTCTCACCATCCAAGCCCAAAATTTTGACTTAATGACCTATGCCCAAAAGAAAGTTTCTTGCCTTGGATAAATCTTTCTCTGAATTCCCCAAAACCAAGGCACAGAGGGTGTTTCATGCCAGCCACTTCCCTCAACTGGCTCAGGTGTTTTACCACTAAGTGGGTACCTACCTAAGGCACTTAACTTTTCCCAAGTTTTCTGAAGTCAAGCAGAATTGACTGTTGTTGCACAGGAAATGTAGGCACCTCAATCTGCAAGGTGAGTTCTGGAGACACTGATTTAAAGATGCACAGATGCTGAGAATGTCAGCCCCAATTCCCTCTTAGGATCTGGGGGATGCAGCCCATTCAAAGCCATTTATAGTCAAAAGAAAGATCTTTGCATTACACAAGTTTGGAGACAGACACCTGACAAATATCTTCCTCTCTTTTATGAAGGAGGAGACCTAAATGTGAATCCATGTTTCTTGAGACAAACACAGATATATTAGAAATTCAAGCAGGATAATCCAGGTAGGCGTCCACAGTTTGGATCAATCTACCCGCCTCATTTTTTACTGTGCACTGAAACCGGGAGGGAGAGAGGAAGGGGCATGGCTGTCATTGATCCATCCATGTGGAGGAAGTGATAATCCTCTAAAAATCAAGAGAGAGTCAGTGGAGAGTTGCATTTCTCTGTGTATACAAAGAAGCACTCCCAACCACCCACCACAAAATTTACCAGCACAGCTTTACTACCAGAGGTGATTCTTCACACAGAATATAATTGAGTAGTGAATATTTTAGTTTTGCTGCAGAGAGCTTTGGATCCTAAAAGCCTACAGGCATTGACCGAAGAAGTTCCTGGAAGAGAAATTCATGGAAAGCTATTAAAAATAAAGTTACAAACCTGGTTCAGCCCAAATCCAGAACTCACTGAAGCCTGGAGGAGCATTTTGTACTCTCTATATGCACACAGTTGCTGTGCTGTCCCACAGATATTCACCCCTAGTTTTGGTCAGAGATGATCACCTGGGATTCAGTAAATGAACATTCATTTCCAACTAGGAAATTTATATGAGCTCCAGAAGCTTTAAGAAATTAAAATGCTTTAAAAGTGTGTTAAAAAGAGAAATCCTTTTCTGTGTGTCATCGCTGCCTTCAAGCATGCTGTCAATACCAACAAATACAGCAAGGAGAATCTTGAGATTCTGCCAGTGACTGACACTTCTCCATTGCTCAGACAAAGGTCTCACAGAGGTAGAATAATTCTTTCAGGTTCCTTAAATTCAACTCTGCAAATAGGAAATTAGCAGAAGTTTGTGTAAAGTCTTTTCTTGATTTGCTGATCCAAAATGCAGAAATGTACCTCATCTGGTGTCAAGGCAAGATTATCTTCCACAACCATGTGTTTCAAATAATTTAGTTTATAGTTTCAGCATCTGTGAAATGTTTTGAAAACAAAACAAGCAAAAACTGTTGTAAATTATCTTAGAATCACAGAATCACAGGACAGTTTGGGTTGGAAGGGACCTAAAAGTTCTTCATTCCAACACCCCTGCCATGGGCAGGGACACTTCCCTCTATCCCAGGCTGTTCCAAGCCCTATCCAACCTGGTCTTGAACACTTCCAGGGATGGGGAAGCCAGAGCTTCTTTGGGCAGCCTGTGCCAGGGTCTCACCACCATTTTCTCCTTCATTATTTTGATGTTTTGAAAAACAGATATACACAGATATTTTGTGCACAAAAAACCTGTTCTTGTTCTCTTTTAAGAGACAAGAACAGGGAAAGAGAATAGTCAGACTGAGTTCAAAGACTTCAGTTTTATAGTCTGAGACTTCATTGCCAGAAAAGAAGCAGACAGGGCTTCATCTGAGATGACTGATACTCACTGCCAGCCAGTACAGCCGGTCAAAGAAGTAACCTGATTCAAAGACAGGGCTAAGCAAGAGGTATCACTCACAAGGGGTTTTTTCCTGTCAAAAAAGTTAAGAAAGAGGAAGAAAGGATTGTGTCATAAGGAGGTTCAACTCTTCCTTTTGTGCAGCCAATGGAAAACCTCCCACTTGTAGCCTTGATCTGAAAAACAACACAGTATGACGAGTCTGATTGATAGATTCATATCAGAGGTCCAGAATACACCTAAATTTGCACAGAATAAGAGTAGAATATAGTTCTAAAAGCAGAGAAAGTACCATAGAGAATTGTGATGGTTTCGTTTGACTTGAAGGGAATTTATCATGAAACAACAAGTGCTTTACTTTAGATTTCTGGCTTAAATCTGACTCAGAATATAGAATCATAGAATGGTTTGGGTTGGAAGGGACCTTAAACCTCATCTCCTTCCATGGGCAGGGACACTTTCCAGAGACCAGGTTGCTCCAAGTCCTGTCCGACCTGGCCTTGAGGATACTTCCAGGGATGGGTAAGAAGCTGAACACTGTTTTCACCAGATGTATATTTGCTGTCCTAGGCCACACAAAATTACTTGTTAGACTCAATTCCAAGCAGATAAATGGCACATCACTCAGCTGGTGCAAACAGGCGCTACTGGTGACAGTCCTCATAGAGTGGACAGGGAAGATGGATGAATATTTTGTGTGTGGACTTTTCCAGTCTATGGACAGTCCCTCCAGGTCAGGACTGGGAGGCGACTTCACATTTCAATTTTTTCTGCCCGCTTCTGCTCATGAGTCACACACAATCCCAGCTCTGCCTGCCAAGAAAGCAGAAGACTCTTCTTCCCTAAACAGGCACACCAAAGCAATGGGGATGTCACTGGAAGAAATTAAAAAACAGTAAAGAATTGGATTGTGTCACAAGAAGGGTTTGTATTTTCTTTTTGTGCAGTCAGTGGAAAAGTTCCTACATCTACACTTAAGCCAAAAGACAAAGTAGTAAACTGCAGTATCTGGAATCCAACGTAAGAGCCAGAGGCATGCGAAACTCAGCTATTTCCAACTGCACAAACCTGTGCAAACATAGCTTTCATTTTTCTTCCTCCTAAATTCCCTGGTAGTTATCAGCTTCTAATTTCCTCCTAAAAATTCCCAGTAAAATTTAAAGAAGCAAAGCACCACTTGGCTGTGTGCTGAAACAAGAGCTTCCACATAGTTCTAATGCTTGTTTCTGCGCAAGGGTCTGGAAACATTTGCAATTACTTGGTTTGATATCCAGTCATTTATAATAGGAGCCTTTTTTTTTTTTTTGCCATTAGAATGGCCAGGGATTTGCATTTAGCCTAAGGCATCCAGCACTGTCCCAAAGAAATCTCTGCTGTTATCTGGAAGCTGGCTTATAACACTCTAAGATGCAGTTTGGGTGCAGTCTCTCCCTTTTAGACAGTAAAAGGATTTAGGTGTAGGGTACTGGATAGTGGCAAGTGGCATCAGAGCCAGGGAAGATATCCTGGTCCTGTTTCACCTGCAAGCACAGTAAGAGTGAGGAACCTCCCCATGGTTCCTTCCTTCTTCACTGTCCATAGTAGGAAGCTCAGTAAATAATTTTAGAATACATATCAAACTTGAAGCCAGCTGGACTGAAATTACTTCCCTGAGATTGCAGAGGGAGTCTAGGAAGAAGCCATTGGAGTTGTAATTCAATACCTCAACACAAGATTATCTCCCTTTTCAAAACTTTATATATGAGTAACAAACAGTGGACTGGTCTTGAGTATTTCTCTTTTTGGAAACTTCGGTTTTACATAAGACCTCAGAGAACTTCCATGTGATCATGTCCAGTTCCACTCACCATCAATCCTTTCCTTCAGTGAACTGCAGAGGAAGAGGGAAATCTGCTAATTAAAGCTCTTCCAAATGCCAGTGACTGAGCTGACTGCACCAGCTCCTCCACATAATGGAATTCCAGCATTACAATGAGTGTTCTCCCAATGAAGGAAACGCACATGATGATAGTTTTGCGAGGTTAGTATGGATTTGCCTGGGCTGGCTTTGTATTATCTCAAAAAAAAATTTAAATGGCATTTGGGTACATTAAATTTGGCAATCAGGTGACTCAACTCTTGTTAGTTTATTATTAAGACTGAAGGTAAAATCTCAGTTATTCTAACCCCCTTAAACTCCTTTTTTTCCCTCCTTTTATTTTTGGTTTGGGTTTTTTTTGTTTGTTTGTGTGATGTGAGTTCACACATTGTCCCTGCAGTCTCATTTCCCTTTGAGTCCAATGAGGATAAATTAGCAGTGCCCCTCCCATCAGACGGTTGCTGTGCAAAGTGGAATAAAACTTTGTGCTAAGGATCCCTGCTGATGTTGAGATTAAATATGGATTCATGGATTTCTGTCCTTCCTGAACTTTTCTGTCTCCTCTCCAGGACTGTGAAACAGCTACATGGGTCAGATCCAATATGAGGTGGAGAGAACATGGAGGAAAAGCACATCCAGCTCCTCCAGGAACAAAATCCAGGGCTTCAGGACTACCTGGGAAACCAGTTTTTTTATAACTATCATCCAGATCTTAAGATTGTTTTGGGTTGCTTGAGGATTTAGGTTGTTTGGGATTGGGTTGCTTGGGGTGGTTGGGGGGAACTCCTCCCCTTTTTCATTCCCTCTGGCTGTTTTCCAGGTTTACAGTCACGTTGCTACACTATGCCAACAGCCTGGATGTAATCCCTCAGCTGCCTTGTGCAACTGCAATTCTTCCCAAAAAACCAGGAAAACACAACTGAGTCCTCAGGAACTGGCAGTGAATGAAAGTCAAGCTGAGCCTACTTTGCTCAAAAGTTCTTTCAGAACATGCAGTGCCCATAAATGTGTTCTTTGCTGTCCCACATGCCAGAGATTCCAGAGACTACACTGCAGCTACCCTGGACAAGGGGCAAAATAAAATCAAAACCATCATGACTTCAGCCAACCAACCAGCATTCAGCCCAAGGTTCCTATAAAATTTTGGTTTTTTTCTGATGTGATGCTGTAATCCAATATTGAAACCAGAGTGGTCTTGGCTTTGTTAGTCTTTTAATCTCAATTCAGACAGTTTGCTGAATACACCTACCAGAACTGAAAGCATTATTAATACAGTCTGAAAATATTTAAGGTGCTTAGATGCCTAAATTTCCCCAAATTTCTAGCTCTTCTCAAAACCAAACTATGGAAAAAATCCAAATTTAATACTGTGTTTAAACCTGTAAGGATAAATTTTTATAGGAATCTACTTATTAATAGTTAATTCCTGTTTACCTTCTATTCTCTAGACAGTATATACAATATATAATATATAGTATAAATCTAATGTTTATTGCTATTAAATTCTCATTGATTTTAAAAAATAAGGGGAGGTAGCTGGACAGCATGTCAGATACATTTGTATTCCAGATTAAAAGAAGATTTTTTTAAAAATAGTAAAGTAATTTATTTAGGTGCTAAATTAAGAGCCTTTGTCAAATCATCTTCACTCTAATGTGAACAGGAGATTTCCTCTTAACATTTTTCCTCTACTGAGTTAGGAATACCTTGGATCTCTGTAAGTTCTCTGGGTTTAGTGGGTGAAGCTCCTTTTACATCAGGTATGCCCAGGTGAGAGCACTGGTTTGGGGTGAGGGAACTTTGCAGGATGAGTACAGTGGAAATGTCACAGCTGTCAATATTTGCTTGATTAGAAACACTTACTAATGTCTTACAACCTTCCAGTACCTAAAGGGGCTCCAAGAGAGCTGGAGGGAGGCTTTGGACGAGGGTCTGGAGTGACAGAACAGGAGGGCATGGCTTCAAACTGAAAGAAAACAGGTTTAGATTAGATATTAAAATTAAAATTTTTACTCAGAAAATGGTGAGACCCTGGCACAGGTTGTCCAGTTGTGCCTTCCCCAACCCTGGAAGTGTTCCAGGCCAGGCTGGACTGGACCTGGAGCAACCTGGTCTGTGGAAGGTGTCCCTGCCCATGGAAGGTGTTGTAACAAGATGACTTTTAAGGTTCCTTCCAACCCAAACCATTCCATTCTTCTGTGATTCTTTGTACTAACATGGCTTTACCTACTGAAGCTTGCCCTGATCTCCAACACATCAGTCACCAGATATCCACCCAATAAAGGATGAAGTACCAATTTTCAGAGCCCTTTACCAACAGAGTTTTGCATTATTTCACTGTTCTATGGCTGTGGAAACTGAGGCACAGAGGTGCAGCCAGAGCAAGCTGAAGATCATGGGTCTGTCATCAGCCATCAGAACCAGAAAATCTTTGTGTTCTGACTCTGTGTTATAAACAAAAGTATCATTGCCTTTATTCACTAAATGATCCATTAATAAATTAAAATCAAGAAAAATTTAAAAAAAAAAGATAAGAATATTAAGGGAAATAGATTTTGTTTCTGGCAAATGATATCTGTATGGGTGGAATCAAAACAGCTTCAAATAGCATAGGAAATGCACCTATTCCTGTCACCAAGCTAAGCAACCCACTAGGGACAGCAAATCCCCCTGTAGACGAATCCCAGAGCTCATGGGCACGATATGTCTCCTGTGGGCTGTTGTAGTCAGCCCTGTCAAACCCAAAATCTTCCCTCCCTTCCTCTCTCCCAGTTGCATTTCCTTCCTCCACCAATTGCTGGACAAAAAATAAAAAGACAGTTTCTGTAGAGCTGTATCAGAGATGCCAATCTAATTATTTTTTTCTCTTTTTTTTTCTTTTCTTTTTTTGGACATTGCATCTCTGGAGGAGGGAGGGGGAGGACAGGAAGTTGCAAAGGTGGGGGCAGCTGAAGAGGGAGAGGAGGGGGGAAGAAGAGAAAATATTTCCTTTGGCGATTCTGTTTCGCTTTTGAAAAGGGACTACTTTCCTCACTCCTTATCCCTCCTGACAAGTACAAGCACTTTGGGCCCTAACTGGATGTGAACATTGTCAAAAGAAATTTGGGCTAAAGGGAGGCATCTGCAGTTCTGTTCCGATTGCGCTCGGTGCTGGAGCCACTTTTGCGAATGTGGCAGGGTGGCTGGTGGGCAGACACCAGTACAGATGGGAACTTCACATACTGTATGCATCATGACCAACTATAAAAACAGTCACAACGCATCACTTCTTACCCCGCCAGTCTCCCCGGAACCTTCACTTCCAATTTCCATCTCGCTGACATTCACAGCTTACAGTGAGCTTTTATGTTTAAGCATCAGTACAGTATTAATGCAGGAGAAAAGGGGTGGCTGGGCTTCCACAGCAAGGAATTAAACCTCTGATCTCAGCCAGACGTTGGAAGGGAGGAGCAATTCAAGGGGAATTGTGTAACCGGACTCTATGGAAAAGATGGGGGGGAAGCAGGGGATGAGAGTCAGGAATATTTTCTGACTCTGTGAATACACAGCAAGTGAGGGGGGTTCTGAAAAAGAAACATAGCAAGCAGGCACTCTCCCAAATTGTAATTTAATGCTTGGAATAATCCTATTGTGTCAGGTACTCACCGCCAAAGAACTGAGGATAAATATAACTTTAAAAAAAAAATTAAGGGGATGGCAATTTGAACAGCTTAATGTTTCTTCAAAGGCTAAGTGATGGAAAGCAGTGCTGAAGTAAATTGACAACTCGGAATTAACTGGGTGCTGGCACAGCTCAGGTAAAGGTTTGACGGTAACATGAGCTTTCCAAAGTGTTTCCAAACTGAAGTATTATGAAAAGGTAAATTATGTTTTGTATTCATGACTGAAAGCATTTTATTTTAAAGCGCTGCCGATGCTGTCAAGGTGGAGATTCGAGCTTTATGTACAGTGCCTCTAGCCCTGTGATGTGAGTGAGGCAACATGACAGCTTGTAATAAGTAATTTTTATACAGTTGCATTTATCACTCAAGTAGGCTTGGCAATATTAAACACAGACCTTAAAATGCTGCAGAAGAGGAAGGACAGGGGCTGGAGGCCATGTGTTCTCTGTGTGTGTGTTTGTGCTCCTGCATGCGTGTGTGTTTGTAACTTCTCTCTTTTTTTTTCTTTCTCCAGGCCCATTCGTGTTAATGTGGCACTTTTTAAGATATGCACCGAAATGCTTCCAAATTGTTAATACATCACTAAAAGGTTACAAATGAAATGACCCCGTTTAGCCCAAAGGATATTATTTTAGGCCTTAATGAATTAGACATTGCGACCATTTTCAGGCAAAAATCAATTGCCTCAATTAACAAATTTGCGCGAGTCCAAATATTTACAAAATAAAGGCCCAGAAACCACATTCTTTGTTTCGCTTTCTCACTCCCTACCCTGTTTCCTCATTAACATCTTCATTTCCATGAAAGTGTGAGGCACCAGCTCTTTTCCTAAGCTTGTGAAGGCCAAAGTGTTGACAATTTTCTTGTTCTTTATAGCCTGCTCTTTCCTGTTTTAACACTTTTTTTCCTTTTTTTGTGAATATTTCAGGACAAGCTAAAAAGAAGTGGAAGATACCCCTTCCTTTTCATGGAAATAAAAATATAGTCAAATGTGTCATTTGTGGAAGAAAATTTTACAAAAAGAGAAGGCAATTTATTTTATGAGACTGCAGTGAGAAGAGAATTATCTTCTATTCATGGGATTTATAGGAAGTGCAGCTTGAGTCTGAACCAAGGGGGACCAAGAATCTCCAAGCCAAATGGCAGCTCTTAAACCTGCTACAGCAGAGCCCTGGAATATGGTTTGGTTTGCAAGGAGTTACAAAGTTCAGTGAATTCCAGTGAATTCAGCCATTTAATGCTGAAATAACGTCAGATTGAAAGCAACAAAAAACGGAAAAAAAGACCTGTCTCTATTATTATTCATATGACCCAGATGAGAAAATTATGCATTTGTAGTGGGAGGTGTGTCTAACACGGGCACGGTGGCTGCCTCAGGACATTGGCTGGGTGGGGAGGAGGACTTGCAGCTCAGAGGATTTGGGTGTCTATCACACAGATGAAAGAAGGAGACTATTGTTTTATGTGTTCTATGCCTATTCCAAGGTAAGAGAGAGTGACACCTACACAAGGGTGGCATCTGCCCCATCCCTGGAAGTGTTCAAGGCCAGGCTGGACAGAGCTTGGAGCAACCTGGGATAGTGAAAGGTGTCCCCAGTCATAGCAGGGGGTTGAAACTGGATGATCTTTTAGGTCACTTCCAACCCAAACCATTGTGTGATTCTGTGATTTACCTTTGCAGTAGCGCTGATCCATGAGTGTCAACTGCATACAAAGAGAACACAAAAACAGTCAATAAATGTTAGAGGTGAACATATGCCAGAGATTTTGAAAATGAGTCCATTAATCCACAAAAGAAACTAGAACATCCATATGTCTCCACAACCAGTTTAATTATGAGTTTCAAGGTTTATTTTGTATGTTTTGGTTATATTAATTAGAAGGTTAAAACAAAGACTATTTTTTCCTCAGGAAAGTATGGCCCACATAGGTCTGTTTTGAAATAATGTTTCTTTTTCTTCTACTCTGACAATTGCTACCAAAAAATTACTCCTTTTGAGTAAAAAAAATACTTCAGTTTTCCGCTTCGTGTTATGATCATGAGATTAGGCACTAAAGTTCAGCTGTGGCTGGATGCTAAGAAAAATCTTTTAGTAAAACCTGGAAGGCCTGCAGTCTTCAGTATTTCATATTTTAAAAAATAGACTAAATTAACATCAGCCAGAAATTACTGAGGTACATTTGATTTTTCTTAGAAGAACAACACACTAAGTGACCTCTTCTGGTAGTCCATGGTCTGAGATCGGCTTTCAGCAGAAGAGGCTTTCAAAATCTCTAGACATTTTTGGAAAATAAGGCTACTTGTGACATAATTTTGACAAAATTGAAGTGACCTTGAAGTTGAAGCTTATTTTATTGATCTTAAGATATCTACAATACGCACAATCACACCCAATTTAGTTACCCTGGGATTCCTTAATAGAAAACAGAGAGAAACACACAATTTTAAGGTACAAATGTCTGACATACTGAAATGTTTACCTTTGGCCAGATACATCTCATCCCGGTCATGTAACTGATGCCATTAATGCAATGATGTAGATCATAAAATCATAGAACAGCCTGGGTTGGAAGGGACCTTAAATCTCATTGATTTCCAGCACCCCTGCCATGGGCAGGGACAACTTCCACTATCCCAGGGTGCTCCAAGCCCCGTCCAAACTGGCCTTGAACACTTCCAGGGTTGGGGCAGCCACAGATTTTCTGGGTAACCTGTGCCAGGACATCACCACCCTCACAGGGAAGAATTTCTTCCTGATATCTGGTCTAAACTTACTCTCTGTCAGTCCGAAGCCATTCCCCCTCATCCTATCACCCCAGGCCCTTGTAAAATGTCTTTCCCCATCTTTCTTGTAAGCTCCCTTCAGGTACTGGAAGGCTGCAATTAGGTCACCCCAAGCCCTCTCTTTTCCAGGCTGAATAATCCCAATTCTCCCACCCTTTCTTCACAGCAGAGATGCTCCATCCCTCATCTCAACAGCATCCTCCAGACTTGCTCTAACAGGTCCATGTCCTCCCTGTGCTGGGGATCCCAGAGCTGGAGGCAGGACTCCAGGTAGGATCTAGCTAAGAATGAGGTGGCAAAGAACAGGACTGGAGTTTAACGTGGTCATAAATGTTGGCAGGTTGGATGCTAAGAAGATGGGATTTGCAAGTGCAGAATGTACTTTTGTGATTAATCTTTTATATCTATGCCATCCTTGGATACTTCCTGGAGAGATGCTTGGTACTGCTGTGGCTCTGACACGCTGTGTGGCAGCTCCTGCTATCTCATACCACTTACAGCCGGACAATTTAGAGCTAAACAACAATAACAGTGATAAATTAGATCTTGCACATCAGAATCAAATCTGTTGTTATCTCAAACCCTCCGAGCCCCAAGCTGGGTGCCAAGAGGGTCTGTCGTGGTTTGTCTCAAGCAAAGAATGTCTCATGTGGATTGTTGGATCATGTGGATTTATTGCACAACTTATGAACAAACTGTGATTGTTCTTGAGCTAACCCTTTTGGCTGACCAAGAGCGTCATGCTGGACATCAGTACTTAAACCACAAACATAAAACATAGAGTTTTGCTTTGATCCCACGCACTATATCCACAATTCGAGCTCCTTTCCTATTGATTGTGTGTAGTCATGTTGTATCTTCCTGTTCATCCAATATATCCAATGATGTAAATATTACTTAAATAGTCTATCCAGTTTTTATTCCAGGTGATTTCATGCAGCTACCCTTGTAGAAAAGCTTGCACACCTGGAGGTTAACATCTGTCTAAACAGAAAATTCATTTATTTTAGTTAACAAGACCCTGTCATTGTAATAAATGAATTATGAAAAATGTGTGTTGATAATCATGTGCACAAAAACCTGCAAGAGATTCTCAGCCATGGAGGATGGGAACAGTGTTCAGCTGTCTATACCACAGACCTCTGCAGTGAAAATATCTCCAAATCAGCTAGCATGAAGAATTTTCTATTTTTAAGAAGAAACGTCACATTTAGAGCAGTTTACTTGATAAAAATGTAAGGATTATCTGTATTGAACCCAGATACCATCTCTTTCCTCCTTTAATTTCCTAGGAGACTAAAGACAGTCAGACTGTCTGTAGCTCTGCAGTACAGACCTCTGCACCATGAATCCAACCCATCCTATCTCAGAGCTCTGCTAAAATGCACAAAGCTGTGGTTTATGCAGAACGGATCATGGCAAAAGACATCACAGGGTTTAAAATTACTTTTCTGAAAGTACACAACAGGAGGAGGACCTGAAGATCACAAGGCTGATTTGACCAGCAGTCCTTTAGCTGAAACCACCAGCCAGACAGCAGGTCATCTATTTCTAGTAGCGCCTCTGTGTAAAAGTAACCTATAACTTTTCCAGAAAAAGAAACTTGGGATATTTCACATGTGACATGGAACAATCTATGCTTAATATAAGAAAACTTAAATGTGCTTGATTTCAAAATGGATTGAATACTCCCAACAAAAAGATTCCTATTCACCTCTCCAAAAAGATTTTTTTAGGATATTTTCAAGCTTCGAATAAGAAATGCCCACGGCAGGGGGTTGGAATGAGATGAGTTTTAAGGTCTTTAAGGTCTTAAAGTCCCTTTCAATTCAAACCATGCCACAATTCTATGAAATTAATTAATGGTGAAAAATTAAGAGGTATTTTGTTACTGCAGAGATGCATGAAAAATGATCAAGAATAAAATAAAATCTTTTCTACATTAAAAAAATCTTAACTCAGGAAATGGCCTGTGTAGCCTCGTGTGCGACGCACACATTCGTGTGCAAGTAGTTTTACTGCGAGAACAAAGGATGTTCCTGGACATTCCCATTACATTACAAAGCTGGCGTTCCAAGAATAATATGCCTGAGAATAAAACCATAATTATAAAACCACAAATGAAATCAAAGCAGTGCTGCCGAAAGCCTTAAGCACCACAGGTTTACGAGGCATGTAAATATAGCAGCTTGGATAAAGATGTAAACCCTTACACTGCACCCTTTAAAATCTCACACTTCAGAAGCCAGTTCTGAAAATACATTGGGCTGAAAATGTGGGTAGATAATCACTGGATCTCTGGTAAGAAATACCGTTCATTTTCTTTTAAAGCTGTGTGAATACATGCAAGCTGAAATTAAGGAGAGCAGATAACCAACTGCACACTAGAGAGATGAGCAGGCTGCTTAAAGCGACCACATAATCGGTGAAGCCTTAAAAAAGGAAGAAAACAGCTTGAGGCCTTTTTTCCTTCTTCCTCTAGAATGTGACATCATTGTATATGACACAACACCTTGGAAGGAACCATATGGGGAAATGCAGACATGTTGCTAACTAAATGTGAGCTCCTTCGTGATGAAAAAATCTTGTTGCTGGCCAAAGCCTGGATGGTCTCAGAAAAAGCACCGTCTATACAGTAGAACAGACAGTTCTACTTCAAGGACATTTTTCATGTCTAATGCCCTTTCTGTGCAGGAAGTAGAAAGGCATACCAGGGGTATAATGCTGGTTTTTATCCAGATCTAATAAAAAATGGAGGATTCAACTCAGCACCTTAAAATACATGAGATGTGCTCATGTAGGTTTTTGCTTGACTGTTTACAGAACTGATTTTTAGATCTCTCATTATTTGATGTTAGCTATTCCACTGATTTAAGAAATATATGCCCTACCCCTACCTTGTAATGTCTCTTTAGGTTGGTCTTTGTATGTCCTTTTTTCACTAATTCTTAATTTCTCTAAATCGTAAAATCACAGAATGATTTGGGTTGGAAGAGACCTTAAAGATCATCTCATTCCACCCTCTGCCATGGGCAGGGACACCTTCCACTATCCCAGGTTGCTCCAAGTCCTGTCCGACCTGGCCTTGAACACTTCCAGGGGCAGCCACAGCTTCTCTGGGCAACCTCTGCCAGTGCCTGTTGACCTTACTGGAGTTTTGGATTAGAGTTTATATCTAAAAGCTCCATTTTTTTATATTTTCATTATATTTTCATTGTCATCAGTAGCAGTAACAGCACTAGTCGTAGTAGTAGCAGCAGTAGTAATAATTGTAGTAAGAGTGAATTTAACTGAATACTATATAAATGGCCCATAATTATCTTTCAAGGCTGCTCAGATTGTTTAATTATTGTCTCTGAGGATATGAATAAAACCTCTCAGCTTTAACACTGAGCCTTCTTCATGAATATCCACATTTACTGACACAGCAATTGGTTCCAAAGTTGTCTTAGGTGACTTCAGCAGAACAGGAGATCCTGACAGCTTTAGATTGTGAGTGTTAATAGATGAGAAAAGGGTAAAATTGAAATGAGGAAGCTGCCTGAACAAGTTTTTTTTTTTTGTGCATTAAAAATTACAAGAACTGCAGTTAAAAGAATTTCTCATGGAACACAACATTTGCATTTCTGTGAGCTCATCCAACTAATGGGATGGGAATCAGGAATTTCTCAGAGTTCCACTATGAGATATTCAATCTCATCTTTAGTCCCTAAATTGAAAAAGAGGTTGGACCCCAATTCAGAAAACTTTCACATTCATCTTGGCTGAAATAGCACAGAAATCCATACATATAATTGGAACTACTTAGATAAAATTAGACATTTTATTTTTTCTCTTCATTAGAGACTGAAATCTATACTTAATTTTAATGAACCATCTCATGAAAATGACTCATGAAAGCACTAATCATGTGCTTGATTTTTGTTTAAGTCTGTGATTAAATTCCATAGAAATTAGTAAAATTTAAGCTTGCCTTTAGGATTTACTTAGGTGTATTCTTGGTAGGCTACCTTGTCCTGAATGATTTTTGGTGGGTTTTGATGTTTTGGGATTTAGATGGAAGGTATTGTTCTTTCATTTCAGAATTTCATCTTGAGCCAGGACACCAAAAAAAGGTGAAAAAAAAGAAATCAACTGAGGACATGCGACCAGAAGATTTTTTTCTTTTATTTAGGTTTTTACATGCAAAACCACTCATATGTTCACTCCCCCACATAAGCCTGATGTATTCAGACTAACACAGCTCTGGCAACTGCAAGCCAACTCCATCTCTGGGGTAAATGCATGGCCTGGAGGGATATATTTGATTCACAATGGCTACAGCTGAATTATAGTGAGTGCTGCAGCGTTATTTATGTTATATCTGAAAGTTCATTGAAATTATTTAGATCCAGATCCCTCAAAGGATAGAAGTACAACACAGGTTAGATTTATGTGGCCAAGTCCAGGTGAGTGATCCACAAGTTCTGTCTTAAAGAAAAGGTCCCTCCACTTGCACCAGTCGTTTTCTGTGCGTGTTCAAAGGCCTTGGCTAGAGCCAACACAGGGAATTTACTCTGCAAACCATTTCCCTTTAACTGGGACTAACATCTAAGCATATTTGAGATTTACAAACTGGGTAATAGCAGATCTGTGTCTCCCATGTTTTGGGCAAGATATTTGCAAACCATGTAGAGACTTCACCAGGGAATGGAAAGCCCGGCCTGATCAAAACTGATTCCTTACATTTCCTGGAAGTGTGTCTTTATCCATGGGCACTCCTGGGCTCTCATTCTGTGTGCTAAGGGCACAGGAAGGAACTGGAAGTTGGGAAGACAGAAGGGGAAAGAATTGTAAGAAATCAGGGATTTTCCATCCCATTTATATCTTGTGCTACTATGCAGAAGGTGGTGCAAAATCTCTGGGGCCAGCGAAAAACCCCATTAAATGGATCGTGATTCAGGAGTTTACCTACATAGAAAAATCTCATTTTCCATTCAGGTACATACAATATAATCTAGGAGAAAACAATGACTAAACCAGCTAAAAACCACTGTGAAATACAGCCAAAATCAAATTTTAGAGTTAGAAAACTTTCTTTCAGTTAAAAGTGCTACTAAAGAAAATTATCTTGAAAATAATGTTTTCCTTCATAAACTTCTGAAGTAAAATTTTAAAATTTTTATTTACATTGTATCTCATTTTACATTTCTTTCATTTCCTTATGTGCTGTCTTCTTAATTTGTATTTATATATTTACATATTTTATATTATATATATTTCTTCTTAATTTATATCCCAATTAAAACCCTGTAATTTAAAATGAAATTGGAAATTAAGTTTTAGAAGCAATTGACTCTTATTCTTCCTTCCCTGTCATGTCTCCTATGGACAAGTGGGATGATCCACTGTGATACCTTTCCACCTTACCCATTCTTTGAAAAGATCCTAAAAGTAGTGTTTTGTGGTCTTAATGTGAAGACTTTCTGAATTGTTAGAATCTTAAATTGTCCACTGGAATATCCAGCTACAAGATGAAATCTGAAGCACTGATTTATCCACCACTAGGACCATCATTGTCATTAGAACGTAAAATCAGATGTGCAATTAGAAACTAGGATTGCACTGGGATTAATGACTGCCAGCCATTATCTGGGAGAATTCAGAAATGAAAAGAGAAAAGTGTTAGAATGAAAATTAGAGATACAGAGCAGGGAAATCACTCAGCTGATATTGCTTCATTTTGAATGTGCCAGGCACAGTACATTTGCAAAGCATATAGCAGCAAACATCCACCCTGTATCATCAGATATTGGATCTTTGAAGAGGAAGACTCTCCAAAATGAAAGCTGAAACTGGGATTCCTGTATCTGTTCTCAGGCATTTATTAAAACGGCCTTAATTTCGTAGGAGCAAAGATCTGAAAGAGATCCTGTCCCCAGATCAACAGCGGTAATCTCCTGCTCTGCCCGTGGACCACAGCACCTGACGCCTTTTCTAAACAGGTCATGCACCAAAATATAACATTATCTGCCTTTTTTGAGCTTATTGAGGGGAAGGTTTTCCGAGTTTCATTTCTAGTTAGAAACCTACTACGGAATCCCAGCACGCCTGTATTCCTATGGCTAAGAATTAAGCACATTTTTTTTTTTCACAGTTAAGTCCAAAATAAGCTGTTGAAGTGCAGTTTTTAGGAGAAAAGAAGATCACATTTAGAGGCAGACATAAGAACTTGAAACTCCAGGGCTGTATTTTCAAATTGTTAAATGCAAACCTCTGCTGAAGGGAGGTGTGACAAGGTGAAGGAAACGGACATGGATTGTGGGGACTTATGAGATCAAATCTCCTTTATCTTGGGAATTTCTGCTTTGTGCTCTGCTGGGTAATGCAGATGCATTTCAGCACATTTCCAGATGTGTGAAATACATCTGGAACACACAGGTAGCCACATACTGGCATTGTCCATGCTCTACTCAGAAGTGTGGAAGACAAGGCCAACATAAAAGATGTTTGATTTACATAGGTGTGATTGCGCCTTTGCTAAAACACCTTCCTTTATACAAGGGTTGCTACAAGCCTGCTCTTTGGGCAAGAGGATGAGACGTTTCCTCCACATTTCCAGAGAATCCAGCCAGTGTGAGCCACATGTATAGCAAATAACAATTTTAATATAATATAATTATTATATTAAAGTATAATATACATTGATATCAATATAAAGTGTTGTTTCAAAACATACACTAGACTCAATTCATTTAGGTTAACTGGAAAATATTCACTGCAAGTCATGGATTTTGAAAAATTCCCATAACCTGGGCTTCTAACTTTGACTTCCCCCCTTTTCCATGCAAACAGCTGCCAAGCAAAATAGTAGGATGTGTTACATCCCTACCTCTTGTCTTTGAGAGGGTTAATGCCACTTTCTTTCTCCTTCCTTGCTTTTACCCTCTGCTGCCTAAAATGAACACCCACGTTCAATGAGTGACAAATCATTACAGACCATACAGTGTAATTAAAAAGCACAGCCATTGATCAGCTATGAGCTAAACCTGAGACAAAAAAGTGAGAGACCCAGAATAGCTGGCAAAACTTCTCATTGAATCTGTCTGAAATGGAAGATGTTCTCCCTGGAGGCATGGAGCGTGGCCCATTGTGCATTTCCATTAGAGATACACACTGACTCTGAGCATGCCATTGATGTTGGCCTATTTATGAAAGGCTGTTGAAAGAGGTTTCAGAGTTAATTGAAAAGAGCTGTTTCTGAAGTAAGGTAACTTCAAACAACACAGCTCTGAAATGTGTTTTAATGGACTGGAAATCAGTGAATTTTCCATAGTGCACATGAAATAAAAATGGATGGCACCAACTGAAAGCTGTGTTGCCATTTGGTGGAATTTCTTTCATTATTATTGTTGTTGCTGCTATTGCTATCACTATCACTCACTATCACTATCACTATTAACACCTTTTTTAACTATAGCTGTTCAATTGCCAGTGATAAAACGGCTTTGGTCTTGATTGATTAGGGGATCATCTTCTAGGATCTGCCAAAATGTTCATTACAAGTCCTTATTCCACACATTTGTAACACAGGCTGCCTGCAGAAACTGCCAGGCTTGAGCCACGGAAAACAGAAGGAAAAGCACTTTCAGTTGCCTGGTAGAAGTAGGTTCCAAAGTTTTTCTTTACCAAGGTATGCTGTGTTTATAATGTGTTTATTCTTAACAATATTTCCATTTTAAAATTAAAGCATATGCTTAAATTCAGGCATGTGTTTACTCTGGCATTTGTTTAGTCTCTGCCTTGAGCTGAGGTCTTGCACATAAGTTTGTATTTAAGTTCAAGCTTAAATAAAAACCTTTCCAGCAAAACATGCACCTGAATTTCATAAAGAGTAGTTGAGTGTACGTTTAAATCTCAGTTTGCGATTAAATACTTGTCTCAGCAGAAAACAACATACTTTTAAATTTTTTTAAAAGCTTGGCAATGTGTAATAAAAATAGGAATGACTGAGCTAAATTTATGCCTTCCTTTCAATTTTATTTTGCAGGAATTCAGGGTGAGCAAGAAGGAACTCCTTGCCCTTGTATGAAGTGAGTTTGGACAACTCAAGGGTATTCAGGTAGAAAGGAACAAGGCCAGATATTGAGAAACTTCCTCAGACTGATTAATACCCAATACACTGACAAAACTCATAAACCCCCATGAATTGCAGGGGAAAGATGAGAGCAAAGTAACTCAGTATAACACGAGCAATAATCAAACAACTTCTGACACTGAGTTTGAATGATAATGAGTATTTTACACCTCCATTCTACTCTTAATCCTCTAAGTAATTCACAAGTTCTGTTGAAAACCTCCCATGTTCCATTAAAAGAGATGACCTCACAGACATTAATTAACTTAATCTCACAAAACTCATTTAAAGTGCAGAAGAGCTGTTGTCCTCATTTTTAAATAAGGAATGAAACACAAGGATAGTAATGACTTCATACAAAACCTACCAAAATCAGCAGAAATATTTAAATCACAGCCTTGCACAGTGCTACCTTCGCTCATTATTATTTTAAGTTTTAAGGCTGCTGGGTAAAAAAAAAATAAATGTAAAAACCCTGAAACACCCTTAGGGCACAAAAAAGAACAGTACAAGGAAAAACCAGAAAAATTACTTCAGTTTTAAATAACTAGAAATCTCATTTTTTAGGGCTGTCATGACACTTTGGCATCTGCAGTGATTTTTGAAAATTTGTGGCTGATAATCACGGATTAACATGTGCTTAACTTATCTTTGAAGTTGCTGTGGGTAGTTACATACATAGATTAAGAATGTGCTACTTGTTCTGCAGAACAGGACGTCAAAAAAGAAGGACAGGGATGAAGGCTGTGGTTGGAATCTGAATTTGAGGACAATGTAACTCCTTACTTCGGTAGATAAACAGTCTGGATTTTCTGAGGCATTGAATATTGAGTAGAGAGATTAATTTTTTCTGTCACTCCAACATCTATACCTGGAGTATAAAGATTGTCTCTGGAATAGAGAGAATTAGGCACTGAAACCGGGAGGACTAAACCAACATGGTTATCTAATGCAGAGGAGGTAGGAGATACTGGAAGAAAAAAAAAAAAAAACCAGAAGGGAAAACATGGATTTCAGTGTCCAAGGCACGTATTTTAAAATTAAGAATAAATCCTGCTGGGAAAGCAGGATTTAGAGCCTGAGAATTGAGGTAGATTTGAGCTGAGATTTGAGTTGTCAAAAGTATTCATTTAAGAAAAGGGACATTTGGGTCATTCAGATGTGGAGCCTAAATTTGCATTTCCCCTCTTCAGAAGAAGTGTTCTAACCTCTAAAAAAAAAAGGTGGGATTGTTTCCTGGTGTTTCAGTCAAGGCCAGCTGTTGAGTATCCAAAATTTCACAGTTGTGAGTCCAGAAGGTGAGGAATAAAAGAACTTAACTTGAGCATCTAGAGGTGAACACATCCTTATTTTACCTCTTTCTTCTGGAATATTTTGGATTAGATTAATCTGGCCAAACATACAGTCTTAGTTTAAATGTAACCTGGAAGAGTTTTTCCTCTCTATTGACTATAAAGGGAGATGAGGAGGACAAATACAAGTGTAAAGCACTTTAGTGTAGGCTCTCAGGGTTTGATTCAGCTGCCCAAACATGGGCACTCATTGTCATTCCACATGATAAATGAGGATCCTCCATGCTCTGATGATGCTGAATATATGATATTCAACTTCCATAGAGTTCTGGAGAAGAAATTGTAATTAACTTCCTCTGAAAAGTAACTCTTCACCCTAGAAAATTGTCTGTCATAGCTGTAACTTTTCCAGTGAGATTGTGTTTGCATGGAATTTTGATTTCACCATTTTGTTTCCTTTCTGGATTCTCTGAATATTGTTGAGATGTGATGCCGGTGCTATAAGCAAGAAGAAAAACAAAACATTAAATGGTGAGTTAGCATTACCTTAGAATTTTATGGTAGTATTTGCTGTACTAAATTTCTGCAGTAACTTTTGCAAACAGGTCAATTGATTTCTCTTGGAACTAATTAATTATAAGAAGCCCAGATACAATCCAGATAAACATACAAGACTCATCCTCCTTGGGTAATAACACCTGTCACACATTTAGTAAATAAGATGATGATAGAATGCAGTTTTGGGATCATAGAATCATGGAATGGTTTCAGTTGGAAGCGACCTTAAAGGACATCCAATTCCAAGTCCCTGCCATGGGCAGAGACACCTTCGACTATCCCAGATTGTTCTGAACCCCATCCATCCTGGCCTTGAACACTTCCAGGAATGGGGCAGCCACAGCTTCTCTGGGCGATCTAGGATGTCACCCTTCAAGCTCCCAAAGAACAGTTCATGGCAATGACAATCTCAAGGTTGGAAACCTGGATGTCCAGCTTTATAAAGTTCTCATTAAGGTATTGCAGCATAGTTCAGGAGGTAGATGGCAGCAATTTGAGATGAACTCTGCTTTCTCAGAGTCTAATTTCAGTTAAAAATTCAGACTGAATGTCACCTAGTCATTTATTTGAATCAGAAATTAATTCCCTAGGGTCAGCTGAGATTGAAACTTAAACCTGACTGTAATCAGCATAACAATGTTAGCTAAAATTATGCCTCTGAATGATAGCACCTAATAGCATTGTAGGGCAAAGTTTCCCTAAAGAGGTATTAGAAAAATGTGCTGCCTTGTCTATAGCTTTTGATATTGGGCCAGCTGTTGTTTGCATATTTCAAAGTGAACTCTAAGACCATCTGATTTTCATACAAGTACCTGTCTATAACCTTCAGAGGTCATTATCCTTCTTGAACAAACTAAAAATATTGACAAAACAATGATTTTAAAAATATAAATGGATGGGGCTTTGAGTAACCTGGTCTAATGGAAGATATCCCTGCCTGTGGCAGAGGGTTGGAGCTATATTGTGTTTAAGGTCCCTTCCCAAACCATGCCATGATTTTATGATTCTATAAAGACAGAATCAAGTCTACCCTGTTGTCCCATGTTTTTTGGAAACGCGTGATGTTAAGTTTGTCTTCAAAATTGGTTTATTAAAAGCAGAGAGAGGTTGTGCTATAACATTTCTATAACCATCACCAGGCTTTTCCACCTTCCCTTGGAACTTCTGCCATGGCCCAACACAGAGCACAAGTCAGCAGACTGCTGATCCCCCAAAGCAGACTCTGAACTGGTCAAACAAAGTAATTTTTAAATGGATAATTAATAACAAGCAGTTGAAATACTCTCAAAAAACCCCAATATTTCAAAAATGACACTTCATTGAGTTCAGGTTTAAAACATCTCAGATTTTACAGGCTTTCATAAAATCCGGAGCATAAGTCTGAAGAAACTCTATTTCCATTCTCCTTTGCCTGTTCTGGGAATTCTGGGAGCTGAAGACCTGACAGATAAATCTTTTGGATCTCCCATATCTTGTGAGTCTTGAACTTTTGACCAGACCTATGAAACAGTACATCTGTCCCAACCCACTTGCGAGAAGCTGAACAAGTGTATGGAGCTCTACCCCACGGAGTGGTATCCAGCTGAGATCTGCTGCAGTGTAACTCATGATGAACTGAGTAACTTGATTCTGCTGCCTAAACTTTGGTGCTTAGAGTTTAAAATACCATAAGGCACCCACAGCTTCCACACTGCTGTCATGGCAAAGAACCTGGGACAGAAAGGCTTTTTTACCCATTTGGGAGACAGTGGTGCACCTTAGGGCATCTCAGATAGCAATTGAACCTACATGTAGGAAACATAATGGAGCAATCGAATACCTGCTGAAGTGGCTTAATCGGCAAGTGAAATCCCACCTTTCTTTCCTCTTGTATTTCATAAAAATATCACGGAAGATATTGCTACACCATATCTACCTTTCAGTACATGAAAGGAGCCTACAAGAAATATGGAGAGGGACTTTCAGCACAGACATGGAGTGACAAGGAAAGGGGGAATGGCTTCAGACTGACAGGAAGTAGGTTTAGATTGGCTATTAGGAAGAAATCCTTCCCTGTGAGGGTGGGGAGGCCCTGGCACAGGTTGCCCAGAGAAGCTGTGGCTGCCCCATCCCTGGAAGTGTTCAAGGCCAAGTTGGACAGGGCTTGGAGCGCCGTGGGATAGTGGAAGGTGTCCCTGCCCATACCAGAGGTTGGAACTGGGTGATCTTTAATGTTCTATTTCAACCCAGGCCGTTCTTTGACTCTGTGATGTGTAATGCACCTTAATGTTTTGCTAAATAATTCTGATGTGATATTAGAGCTGACTGCGCTCACAGAGTCAGGCAAATTCTCATCAATACTTAAATTGCTTGATTTTATTTTCCCCACAGCGTTTAGAAAAAAATAATTTTTCATTTCCCATTAAATTTCAAACATCTTGGGAAAGGTAACTACAGAGTTTTGTCTTGATTATGGTTAAATTGCAAACTTTGAGGTACAGACTTTTAAGCCTGTACTGGCAGTTAGCAACCAGCAACAGTTCTTGGATGAATTTGATTTTGCAGCTCCTACTGACTGCATTGAAAACATAGTAACTATAAATAAATAAATTTGTAAAATTTATGAACAAGTTATATTCTTACTCTTGAATAAATTGTAAATACATCTAATAATTCTCTGTTTTAAGCATCCTAATAAATGAATGCAGAGGCTAATGGCAAACATGGTTAATGTTAGAAAACTGTTTTTTCTTTCTTTAAATAAAGATTTTAAAATTTGCCTTAAGTAAGATCTATGATATGTACATGTAAAGACATGCACTTAGCATCTGTAGATGCTATGTTTGGGCATAAACTCATTTTTTTTTAACATCATATCTTTTTCCATCTGTTTTCTGAAGAAAGGAAAGACCATATGCAAAGCACGAATTTGTGTGGTGAAAATACAGCTAAAGTCTTATTTGCTCATTGCTCAGTCAAATATTTCTTTAGTGTGTCTCCGCTGAAAGATCCATTTCCAAAAGGCTGAGGGATGTTCCATGCAGAGAGAGCTCTGTTCTTCAAAGGAACACCTGAGTCTGGCTCAAAACTGGTATTACAGTCCTTCTTCCTTTGAGATACGAGGCTGTCAGGAGTCTCAGCTGCGACCTTTCTTCACCAGACATTTCCAATTCTGATGGTATTTTAGATGTTTCACTTGAGATAAACCTTCCTCTGCTATCTTTCCCTATTGGCAAGAGAGATGGCCAAGGTGATTAGGGGCTCCCGAGCAACCTGGTCTAGTGGAAGGTGTTCCTGCCTGTGGCAGGAGGNTTGTTTGCATATTTCAAAGTGAACTCTAAGACCATCTGATTTTCATACAAGTACCTGTCTATAACCTTCAGAGCTCATTATCCTTCTTGAACAAACTAAAAATATTGACAAAACAATGATTTTAAAAATATAAATGGATGGGGCTTTGAGTAACCTGGTCTAATGGAAGATATCCCTGCCTGTGGCAGAGGGTTGGAGCTATATTGTGTTTAAGGTCCCTTCCCAAACCATGCCATGATTTTATGATTCTATAAAGACAGAATCAAGTCTACCCTGTTGTCCCGTGTTTTTTGGAAACGCGTGATGTTAAGTTTGTCTTCAAAATTGGTTTATTAAAAGCAGAGAGAGGTTGTGCTATAACATTTCTATAACCATCACCAGGCTTTTCCACCTTCCCTTGGAACTTCTGCCATGGCCCAACACAGAGCACAAGTCAGCAGACTGCTGATCCCCCAAAGCAGACTCTGAACTGGTCAAACAAAGTAATTTTTAAATGGATAATTAATAACAAGCAGTTGAAATACTCTCAAAAAACCCCAATATTTCAAAAATGACACTTCATTGAGTTCAGGTTTAAAACATCTCAGATTTTACAGGCTTTCATAAAATCCGGAGCATAAGTCTGAAGAAACTCTATTTCCATTCTCCTTTGCCTGTTCTGGGAATTCTGGGAGCTGAAGACCTGACAGATAAATCTTTTGGATCTCCCATATCTTGTGAGTCTTGAACTTTTGACCAGACCTATGAAACAGTACATCTGTCCCAACCCACTTGCGAGAAGCTGAACAAGTGTATGGAGCTCTACCCCACGGAGTGGTACCCAGCTGAGATCTGCTGCAGTGTAACTCATGATGAACTGAGTAACTTGATTCTGCTGCCTAAACTTTGGTGCTTAGAGTTTAAAATACCATAAGGCACCCACAGCTTCCACACTGCTGTCATGGCAAAGAACCTGGGACAGAAAGGCTTTTTTACCCATTTGGGAGACAGTGGTGCACCTTAGGGCATCTCAGATAGCAATTGAACCTACATGTAGGAAACATAATGGAGCAATCGAATACCTGCTGAAGTGGCTTAATCTGCAAGTGAAATCCCACCTTTCTTTCCTCTTGTATTTCATAAAAATATCACGGAAGATATTGCTACACCATATCTACCTTTCAGTACATGAAAGGAGCCTACAAGAAATATGGAGAGGGACTTTCAGCACAGACACGGAGTGACAAGGAAAGGGGGAATGGCTTCAGACTGACAGGAAGTAGGTTTAGATTGGCTATTAGGAAGAAATCCTTCCCTGTGAGGGTGGGGAGGCCCTGGCACAGGTTGCCCAGAAAAGCTGTGGCTGCCCCATCCCTGGAAGTGTTCAAGGCCAAGTTGGACAGGGCTTGGAGCGCCGTGGGATAGTGGAAGGTGTCCCTGCCCATACCAGAGGTTGGAACTGGGTGATCTTTAATGTTCTATTTCAACCCAGGCCGTTCTATGACTCTGTGATGTGTAATGCACCTTAATATTTTGCTAAATAATTCTGATGTGATATTAGAGCTGACTGCGCTCACGGAGTCAGGCAAATTCTCATCAATACTTAAATTGCTTGATTTTATTTTCCCCACAGCGTTTAGAAAAAAATAATTTTTCATTTCCCATTAAATTTCAAACATCTTGGGAAAGGTAACTACAGAGTTTTGTCTTGATTATGGTTAAATTGCAAACTTTGAGGTACAGACTTTTAAGCCTGTACTGGCAGTTAGCAACCAGCAACAGTTCTTGGATGAATTTGATTTTGCAGCTCCTACTGACTGCATTGAAAACATAGTAACTATAAATAAATAAATTTGTAAAATTTATGAACAAGTTATATTCTTACTCTTGAATAAATTGTAAATACATCTAATAATTCTCTGTTTTAAGCATCCTAATAAATGAATGCAGAGGCTAATGGCAAACATGGTTAATGTTAGAAAACTGTTTTTTCTTTCTTTAAATAAAGATTTTAAAATTTGCCTTAAGTAAGATCTATGATATGTACATGTAAAGACATGCACTTAACATCTGTAGATGCTATGTTTGGGCATAAACTCATTTTTTTTTAACATCATATCTTTTTCCATCTGTTTTCTGAAGAAAGGAAAGACCATATGCAAAGCACGAATTTGTGTGGTGAAAATACAGCTAAAGTCTTATTTGCTCATTGCTCAGTCAAATATTTCTTTAGTGTGTCTCCGCTGAAAGATCCATTTCCAAAAGGCTGAGGGATGTTCCATGCAGAGAGAGCTCTGTTCTTCAAAGGAACACCTGAGTCTGGCTCAAAACTGGTATTACAGTCCTTCTTCCTTTGAGATACGAGGCTGTCAGGAGTCTCAGCTGCGACCTTTCTTCACCAGACATTTCCAATTCTGATGGTATTTTAGATGTTTCACTTGAGATAAACCTTCCTCTGCTATCTTTCCCTATTGGCAAGAGAGATGGCCAAGGTGATTAGGGGCTCCCGAGCAACCTGGTCTAGTGGAAGGTGTTCCTGCCTGTGGCAGGAGGATAAGCACAAGATGAGATTTGAGGTCCTTTCCCACCCAAACCATTCCTTGATTCTATGAATAATCATTTCAAAAATGCTTGTCCATTTAGAAACCAGGAATGCTGTAAACTGAGAAATGTACCTGAAGTAGGGAAGAGGACAGATGTAAATACATACTACAGATTAAACCATATAAACCAAAACAAAAGCTCTTCTGTTACTACAGAAAAATGACTGCTAGCTATCGCAGAATTTCGGGGAGAAAGTGCAATATTTTGAAGAATCTTAACACTAGAGAAGGGTAGAATATATATGTATATATAAATCAGCTTCATAAATAATGCTTGCTTTTCTATTGTGTGTATGCCTTTAGGTTTCAATTCACTGGTGCACATTCTGTTATACAAATAGAAATACTAATGAGAGTGTTTGCCTCTGACTAACTGCAATTTTCCTTCAGCTGTTGAATTTCTGTGAAATTATCCATTGCTTTATCCTCTAGCCCAAAGTATTAATCACAATTCCTTTCAGAACAACTGCCAAGTTTATCAGTGCTCCTGTTTCAGAGCAGTAGGTTCACAATAAATTACTCCCCTTCTCCATCCATCAAGCCTGCTCGTTTTGAAGTCAGGGTGGGAAAGTTGGCTGAATTAAATAAGAGCAATATGTTAAATGTAGCTTTCCTCCCTACAAGCTCACTCTCAGAAACACACCCTAACTACTGCTTTCTTTTATCTTTTACTTAAAGACTCAAACAAGACAGGAGTTCAGACACNCCTTCCCTTCCCTTCCCTTTCTTTCTTTAAAACTGATAACTGCCTTGATGGAAAGTTTCTATATATAACCAGGGAGAAAAGAGCAATTAAGGCAGAGATAAAAGGTCCTCGTCTAATGTAAACTGGCCTAATTCCACTTATCTTGCCAGAAATCACCTCTTTTCCCCTTCATGTCGTTTAATCTAAATCTGGAGCTAATGCAAAATAAAAGTGTATTTAAGATGCTTGAGAGCTCAGGTACTTACAGCTCAGGGACAGAATAGTTATGAGGAGTAAAATGAGCAATTTATATTGAAAAATAGTATCTATATTTTCATCTAAAGTAAGATTCAAATATAGAGTCCATTTTGAGAAAAGGTTTATGTCCCCACAAAACTACCTGGTCAGTCTATTCTGACTTATTTTCACATAAACACTTCTGATACATCCGGACAAGACAATGTACAACTCAAAATCCAGTTATACAGGCTACTCAAGTTCCCATTGGACTTCTTGGCTCGAATGTTCTCATTGAGATGGTCAAACAATAACGTGCAGTCTTCGACCTGCATGACAAACAAAAATTCAAATGAGACTAAGTTGGGTGTCTTTAGTAACTCAAGGCTGGTTAAACTTAGACATAACGTGTTCAAACAAGGATTATAGTCTGACTGGGACAGGAGGGATCACCATGCAATTTATGGCTTTGCCACAGGCCACTGACAAGACCTTT
Organism: Ifrita kowaldi; assembly: GCA_013398055.1. Classification (NCBI taxonomy): domain Eukaryota; kingdom Metazoa; phylum Chordata; class Aves; order Passeriformes; family Cinclosomatidae; genus Ifrita; species Ifrita kowaldi. The sequence continues at coordinate 101,899 of VZRS01004060.1, read as the reverse complement.
AACAAGTTAACTCTCCTCTTGGGTAACTCTCTGTGGGGTGTTCCAAAGCCAAACGGGACCTCTGATTCTCAGTCCTGAGAGCATTTTACGCTTCATTAGAAAGAGAAGTGCAGGAAATCCCAAATCTCTGATTCGCCAACTTAATTCCAGCACTTTATAGGAGTACAGAAATAGAAGGAAGTTATCAGGTCTAGAAGATCCACGTCATGTCCGTTTCATCAACCTGACAAGTCCCATCATAGAAACAGAGACTCTTTTTCTCCTACTTTTCCTCACAGAAGTTCCGCATGGGGTTAGATGGGATATATTGGGAAGAAATCCCTGACTGTGAAGGTGGTGAGGAGGTGGCACAGGTTGCTCAGAGTGGCTGTGACTGCCCCATCCCCCAATTGTAAAATCGTGTCAGTTGTAAGGGGCCTCCAAGGTCATTTCATTCCAACTCCCTGTCATGGGCAGGGACACCTTCCACTATCCCAGGTTGCTCCAAGCCCTGTCCAACCTGGCCTTGAACACTTCCATCAGTGGGACATCCATTTCCTTCTCTCCTGGTTGCAGTGGTACAGCTCTCAGACAGGCTCTTCCTATATCCATGAGCAGCCATTCTTTTATCTTAGAATATAGCAAAGAAAGAGTTAGTTCTTGACAAAAAACGTATGAAAAGTGAATTTTACAAAGCTGAAACAGAGTTGAGTGCTCTGAATGCCTACACACAGCCTGTCCTGCTGCCTTTGAAACACCACAGCCTATTTCAGGCATGTGTTTCTTTGTTCTAAAAGAACTTGACAATCTTGAAGGACATTTTCAAGAAGGAAAGGACCTTCATTATAAGTTAAAATGCTAGTAGGCAGGAGATGTGTTTTCTGGAGGAGGTAACTGGCACCTTTTTTATATTTCCTGACAATTTGACCTTAAATTGAAAAGGACTTGAAATCATATTTAGGCAAAGCTATTGCAAAAAAAGAAAAGTCAGACTTACATCTTGTTCACAATAATAACAGCATCTAGCTCCTATGGAATATTCTTTGGCATTCCATCTGGAAAGCTTTTATTGAAATAGCAAATGCCTTCCCTCCACTTTACAAAAGTAGAACTTAATTGAACATGAGAAAAGAGGAGAAAAAAAGAAGATGAGATGCACAAGAATAATTTATTAAATAAGTAGCACATCCATAATGCAGTATGTTTACCTTGGATGGCTCCTGAGCAACCTGGGATAGTGGAAGGTGTCCCTGCCCATGGCAGGCAGTTGGAACGAGATGAGCTTTAAGGTCCCTTCTAACCCAAACTAATTTGGATTCTGTGATTTCATACACAGAACAGAAGGAAAAATATGATAGAAAAGCATGTGGATCAGGATAAAAACAGGAAGAACTCTCACCAGTCACCTTCACAGATGAAACAGGCTCAAATTGAGAAAGATTAATTTAATTTACTGCCAATGGATTACACAGTCGAACTAAAAAAACCCTTAAAACACTTTCCCTCCCACCCCTTCCTTATGCCCAGACTTAACTTCATGACATCCCATGTAGACCCTGGAATGACAAATCAGAAGAATCAGAGAATGGCAGATTGTTTGGGGTTGGAAAAAGCCTTAAAGATCATCTTGTTCCACCCTTGTAGTAGGCAGAATCACCTTCCACTAGCCCAGGTTGCTCCAAGCCCCATCCAGCCTGGCCTTGAACACTTCCAGGGATGGGGCAGCCACAGCTTCTCTGGGTAACCTGTGCCAGGGCCTCACCATCCTCACAAGGAAAAATTTCTTCCTAACATGCAATTTAAATCCCTTATAGTTTGAAATGGTAACCCCTTGTTCTGTAACTATCTGCCTGTGTGAAAAGTCACTGTCCCTCTCTCTTATGAGCCCCTCATCCTTACTGGAAGGCCAAAATGAGGTCTCCCCAAAACCTCTTCTCCAGGCTGAACAATCCTGGTCTGGATCCTTGTGACAATCACGCAGTTTGTTTAGTGGCAAGAATTCCATTTGGTTTCTGTTCCACAGTGGCATTTTCTCATCTTTTTCCCCAGCCTGCATCTAACTCACAAAATGACCTGTTCCAGTTCACACTCACTAAATTCAACCCACAATAAAATCATTCAAGTTGCTAATTCACCTCTGAACTTTTCAGAGCTGGACATTAAAGCCTAGTAGCTGCCTATCACACACCACTCTTACAGATTTCCCTCAGTGCGATCAATTTCCACCTCTGCCATGCTGGTTGTTTCTGCAATAGTCACTTTTTGTCATTTTCTATAAAGTGCAAATGCTACAGGCCCTTCAGACACTGTCTGCTTTACACACATGGTGAACCCACCTTTAAAAATGTTTCTCATAAATCTTTGCTGTCACCTCTGCTTTGCTAACATTAAATTGAAAAGAGGGGGAAGGGGAAGGAAAAGATCCTCTAAAATAGTATTCTGGGTTTTGCTTTATAACAATTTCTTTTTTATTATTATTTTCCTTTATTTTATTTTTAACCATAAACTCTCTTTTTGTACATTGAAAAGCCAAGTTATTATTTCCTGGAGGTTTACACTCAAAACCTCAGATTGTCAGTTCATTTAATGTCACTTTACTTTATGCTTGATGCCAGCTTTAAGGCTCAGCAAGAATTGACAATGCAATCCTTCCACAGCATCAGCTGACTATGTTTTCTTTGACAGCAAGATTTCAAATCAAGGATTTAATAAACTAGTAGCTCTTCCAGTTAGCAGTGAAATGTTCTTTCAATTCCACCACTTAAAGAACATCAAACAGACCTCAGCTATACAGCAGAGATTACAGCTAAACCAGAAATGCAGCTGATTTACATTCACAGGATCACCAGGGTTTGACTGTTAGAGAGGGAAAAGATGAAGAAATGCAATTTTGCTTAAAGTCAATGTGCATGTGAGTGTGCAGATGTCTGTAAGCAGGTTACACGTACAGAGGCACAGAAAGAAAGGACGAGACAGGAGATGATGCATTCGGTGGTTAAGTTACTCATTTGTGAGCGTGTTCAGTAGGTGAAAGGCAGCCTCAAGGAGATCACACGCTGAGTGAGCTGGGAAAAGGTGTTACTGTCTCTCAGACTGGTGGCATTGACTCCAGACCCTTCCCTGCTGACGTTAACACTAAATTCTGCTGCGTCGCAATCCTTTACACCATTTTCCATTCACTGACTGACTTATCTCCTGTTCCAGTTTCCCACATCACACTTTCGAGTTTGGCCCAGTGTTCACACACCCAGAGGGAAGGAAATGTAAAAAACCTCTACCTGTGAAGCCTAAAGGGACCTTTAAAATACTCAATGGAAACCATCTTGTGCGTGTGCCTTTCTCTCCCCACAGGGACGTGTGGTCACAGTTCCACTGAGAAAGGTGATGAGGAAGGAGGGCAAGTGATGGAGAAGAGCAGCAATTTTTCTTGCTAATCCACAGCCACACTGTTGAGTTTCAGGTGTAAGGACATTGATAATGTAACAGCCCAGAGAGGCACTCCTCCACCTGGGACAGTTATATCAAGATGGTGTTAAAGACTATTCCATAAAACAGGCAATACTGGGCAGGTCTGAGGAAGACCAGAGAAGGTGTGGGTGCCCTATCCCTGGAAGTGTCCAAAGCCAGGCTGGATGGGGCTTGGAGCAACCTGGTCTAGTGGAAGGTGTCCCTGCCCATGGCAGGAGGTTGGAACGAGGTCATCTTGAAGATCCTTTTCAACCCAAACCGTTCCATGAGTCCCAGAAAGGGGGTGTTTATAGGCCATACTTATTTGTACACTCACTTAGGGAACTATGCTGTAGTCAAGGGTGGTTTTAAATTCCTGAGATGACTTAACAGATCAAATGTGTTGTCACTAAAAATTCCTGGAAAGCAGAATATTTCTGAGGTCTGTTTGAGCACTTTATTCCCTGAGCTCTTATTATTTTTTACAGAAGAACTGGTGATGATGACTCTTGCATTGAATTAGCTTTTCCATCTTTCTACTCCCAGCCAGCAAGTCCAAACTAAGCAGTGTGGTCTGGACTCCTCTCGGGGAGAATTTTTACTCCGCCACCATTACCTTTCCATTTCTGCGTCATCTCACAACTTATCCAAGCTGTGTTCACCCACCTTTGCTGAGGAGGAATGTATTTCTTGAAAGCAAACACCTTAATTGATGTTACTTAACTGAACCTACAGGCCTATACACATAACAATGCTCACCAAAATTAATCTGAATTAGCTTTTTTAAGTGGATTAATTAAACTACTTTAAACTCAAACGTGGACACCCTTGTTCAAAATTAAAGAGGCTTAATCCAATTTAACTGAATTAACTTTCAAAGTAAATTAGGCCAAATTGAATTATAGCCATTCCAGTCCACACAGGGATTTAGATTCATACGTCGAGGACTCCCATCACATCAGTTCAGCAAACAGCTGTAAAGAGTCGCTGACATCTCCCAGGTTTTTATTGCCACCTCGTTACCAGAAGTTACTAATCCTACTAGATCTCCTAGACTAAAATTAGCAGAACAGAAGTTATGAGTATAATTATCCGCCAAAGTTTGGTCAGGTACCTTTGAAACCTTTCTTCATTAGCACCAGACTGAAACAAGCAGTGGAGACAGCTGGATACGTGCTCCACCAGCCCTGCAAGGGAGCTGATTACATCTGATGGGGGAGCAAGATGGAAAAACAAAGTGGTAATATCTTAGATCATCCCCACATTTCCAAAAACTAACCCCTGGGAACCCCTGAACATCTCAGAATAACTCTTCAGAGAGTTTCTCAAAATGGTTTAGTAATAAAAGGACATTACAGAAATATTTTCCCATAGTTTTTGGAAGTTTGCTTCTGCTTAGGGGTGCTTCTCTAGAATTAAGGTCTTTATGGCTGTAATCAAATCAATGCTGATTAAAACCAGGGAAAATCTAAGCAAATTAAACAGATTAATTAATTGATTTTTCTTACATAGCCTATGATATAAATTCTAGAATTTTTACTTAATTATTAAGACATAAACTTATATTTCTTATTCCCTATCTTCAGAGAATACCGCTTTGCTTTGCCTGGATAGCTCTTGTCTGTGAGCATCCATTTCAGAGAAGTCATTTATAAATTCCAAGTCATCTCTCTCCAGCTTGCCTGCAATAAGAGGGAAGGTATGTGAGCAGCTGGCATCGTACCCAACCAGAAAGCTGCACTGGATTGGAATGTACAGGTTTTGTAGGAGATGGGAAAAAGTCATTTAGATATATTTTGTAGAAAATTTCTATTTAATAAATAGTCACCCTTTCTTGTTTTATCTACTTGGTTCAGATTTTACCTATCACAGTCCGGGTTGTTCGGTTACACTAAGTTTTGAATAAGCCCTTTACTGAAAACCTGTTTTTGATAGATTGGAGGTTTATTTCATAGAATCATAAGGGTTGCTCAAAGTCTCATCCAACCTGACCTCGAACACTTCCAGGGATGGAACACCCAGCCTTTTTCTGGGCAACCTGTGCCAGTGCTCAGGCACCCTCACACTATCAATTGGCTCCTGATGTTCAGATAAATGTCCTGTGTTTCCCTGTGTGCTCGTGGCCTCTGGTCCTGGCACTGCGACCTGGCACAGAGCCTGTCGCAGTCCCCTTTGCACCCTCCCTTCACGTATACAAATAATTTTTGTAGTAGGAGAGATTACAAAGGTTCATTTTCAGGGTGGAATTAATTTCTTTTTAATCTTTGCTGTTAAAAAGCCATGCTTAGGCTAATGAATTCACATCAGCACCTCCATAAAGCTATTTATTCCACCTTAGGACTGTCCATGAGAGCCAGATGACACCTACCTCTTTCTGCTGACTTCCAGAGCACATCCAAGAAATTAGCTTAGGTTGGACTCTTAACTTCTCCCTGGTTAAAATTACATAAGATCCTATCAGTTCCAGTGCCCAGTCACCCCATGGGGGAAGAACCTTTTCCTAATATCCACCCCGAACCTCCCCTGGCACAGCTTCCAGCACTTGGCTGGCATCCATAACAGAAACTGAAAATATCACCAGCATTTGTGTAATTTAAATGCTCTGTAATTGCAGCTCATTGTAGGTTGTGCAGTGATGTTGCTATTTCCTGTCTGAATATTTGATGTACATAACCAACAGCTCCAAAAGGACAGATATTGCAACTACAGATCATTTCAAAATTCACCAGCCCCCAATATTAGACCACTGTAAGTTTAAACTCATTTTTGAGGCTTGTCCCAGTAAATACTCAAGTATTCAGGTTCTTGTGAGAAAAGGTGCAAAGAGGAGATGTATGACTTCACTTAGGTTTTGTTTGTTTTTTTTTTTTTAAATTCAAATGGATACTTTCAAGGGAGAAAGGAGAGACGTGTTTCTTTGTAAACACTGATCACAAAGGCATAGAAATTAAAGGCAAAAACCAAACTCCATTTAGGCAGAAGTGTAATTCTGTTAAAAGTCATGTCCTTAACGAGTTTCTGTTTCCTTCAATAAGTGAAACATTGCACAATAGGTAGCTCTGAGACAAGAAATTAATAGTTCTTTTCTCCTCTGCAGTAAATTGGAACTGTTTTCTCCCAGCCTGTTTGAACTCAGTTTCATTGCACCACAAGTTGACTTAGGGAGTGAACCAAAACCCATTTGTGTCATCAGGGCTAAGATTTGCATCTCTTCACTTTAGACAGGGAGAAGTCAGACACCTCATCTGAGCTCCTTACCCCAGGCTCCTGTCAGAGTCAATGGAGGGAAACCTTCTGAGACAGATTCATTCTATTTATCTCAGGATACATGAATCACCTTAAAAGGAACTTGTTGCTCTTCTCTGACTATAAACTGAGCCGTAGGGTGGCAGATTCAGGTTTAAGCAACTTGCTTGCAGTTATTTAACTTAGGGCACATGCATTTCACACTGGGAAGCTTATGTTTTATTTCTCCAAGTTGCAGACCTTATTTCATGTACCTCCAGTAGCTCCAAATATCCTTTGCAAGCCACTTCAGACGTGGAAACACAGTCCTTGTTTTTATACTGAAATAAAAGAATATATTACACAGTTTTGTTATCAAAATCACAACTGTTTAGAAGTAAAACGTCTCATAGACCCAAGAATTAAACTTGATTTCTGTGTTTGCCCAACTTCACTTTGTTTCTCCTCATTCACTCACCCTTCTGTATGTGATCTCGTACTTCCTCCAGCTTCTGGGTGTTTGGGCAAGCTGTTGCATGTGCTGGTGGGCCAGCAGGCTGTTTTCTCCTTGGAATAAGCAAAGAAGGGATTCAAACTCTCTTTCCCATGGTGAGGGCACTGCTGGTTATCTTTCCTTTCCCTGGCTGCCAGCTTCCACAAAACTTGTCAGGACATCATATCTCTGAAACATCTATTCCTCTCAGTCAAATGTGCTCAAAATTAGCCCATGTGTTTGAAAATGAGTCGAGGGAGGAAGAAGAGGATCTGAACCTACTGCTGGGCACAGCATATTCCCTTAAAATTAGATTGATCATATGCTTCCTCTCCACTGTGAAATCTGGTAAAAGTTCTAGAATAGGTGTACTTACAAAGGCAAGACATACCTTATTTTTGGTACAATTCTCCTCTTTTTGGTGCAATTCCTTTCTTTGAGGAATGTAGAAGCGACACCAACATATATAAGCTAAAACAAAAAACCAATTATTTTTTTTCTTGGTATACTGGCAAATTTACTCTCTCAGATGTTCCAGTTTCTCTTCAGCCCTATTCTGCAGGACAGATATCTTCACAGATTTACTTTTTACCCACTGGGCTTGCTTTTTTTTTTCTCCCCTCCCTGGGAATGCCTCACTTTGTTATGCCCTGAAACACAAAGCATTAACAGCCTTTTAGAGAGTGCCAACACATGGTGGAGGTAGCTACCTGCTCTGTTTTCCATAAAATGGGTGTTAATAGGCTCTAGAGGGGTCCCTCAGTAAAGACACGGAGGAGTTCAAGCATTTATTGACTGGTTTGTATCTCGTAGAAATATTCGAAGTGGAACACAGGAGATGCAGAGAAAAGCCACACAAATGAGAAGCTACTAATGAAGTGTTTTTACAGTTGGGGTTCAATGTGTGAGCTTGTAAAAGCTGATTAACTACTATTGTGTTTTCATCTAACTGGTTTGATAATTTGTTGGTTAAATGGTTCAGCTGAGAAACCAGTGAGTGTCCTTGGAAACATGCTGGTGCAAGAGTTAAAGTCTCAGAACCACACAGAGGGGGCAGGTTTATGTTGTGGATCCATGATACACTTCTCTTTTAATAGGTGAAAGAAAGAAGTGTCTCAGAAGTCATATTTTGTTCCTACAGTTTTCCCTTTGAGTCTCTTCCAGTCATTAAAATTGAAATCCTCTTTAATTTCTCTTTTTCATAATAAAGGCAATTAAGTTGCCTTTACGTTGATTGTCTTCTTTTTCTTTCCTTCTTAAATATTTCTTTTTCTCATTTGCTTTCTTTCTCTCTCTGTCTCTCTCCTTTTCTTCCACCTCCATTTAATGACTGTTTAGAAGAGAATATTCTGGGCTGGATTTACAGTTAACTCAAAACAGTGAACTATCGCATTAGTGCAGCAACAATACAATACAGGATGCTTGATAAAAACAGGTTGGAAAAACTGCAAACATCACTTTTCAAAAGAATTGCTGGAAATCTGAGGTAGGGGGTGGTAGAAGATGTGGAAGTTTTCTTTTATGCTCTGTTTAGCTAAAATCTGCTGTCCTTGTGAATTCAAATCTTACCACTTTAAGATTGTAAAACCTGTTATCTAATGTAAGAACTGGGGGTTTTATGGATTTTCTTTACATGTATCTGTCTGAGTCAATAGATGCCTGCAAATCCTACTGATTTTAGTCTGGTGATGGATTTGACTGTCAGTAAATCTGAGTTAGATCTTGAGGTAAATTACTTATCATGAGTTAAATCAGTCATCATGAACAACTCTGTTTCTCAGACATCCCAAAAAAGACTCTGCAAATGGATTGGGTGTCATAAACTCATCTCTAGCAAACTGAACAGACCAGACTCTTAAAAGATGGGCTGACTGAAAATTCTGAATCAAGAAGTCAGTGTGAAAAGTTGGAGGGTCTTTGCAGAAAAAAAAAGCAAGCAGCAAAACCACCCTCCCATGATAATTTGACTCCAAAAATGCCTGAGGGGCCCTGTTGCGGGTTGCAGCTTCTGGTTTTTATGTCTTCCTCCAGCAGGATTTGGATTTTCCAGTCACATTGAATCTCTCTTGGTGCTCCAAGACGTGGGACCTCAGGACATACCCACTGCCCCTTACTTTGAGAGAAGAGCCTCTGTTCCACAGGTCATACAGACCACAAAGACAGATAGAATCCCCTGAGGACCTACAACGTTTCTCAGCTGAAATAAGCTGATTTTCATCCAGGTTTTGACTGATGGTCTAAATAATTAACTTTATTCTTTTTCCATTTTCCAGTCAATTCTGCTAAGAAAAGAAATATCCCAGAAAAAGTCACACAGTCATATATAGTGCTAAACATATCATTGACTTTTCAGGTGTAGTTCTTAAAAACAGGGAGTGATTCCCCCATTTAGAGGAAGCAGATTCACAGTCACTACTTAGGTTTTATTCTCCCCTTTTTTTTCCACCAAAGGAAAAGGAAGTTAAAAATTAAAACAACAAAATAATTGAACTATTTTGTTTGTACTGGATGTCTGGAGGGCTATAGTCCAACATTCTACTCAAACCAGGGTGAACTTCAACACTTCATGAAGATGACCAAAGTCTGGTCCAGTTTGGTTTTCGTATCTCTAAAGGTGTAGTTCTACTGCCTGATAACTCTCTCTTTAAATTATTCTTTTTTTAATATCTAATTATAATTGCATTTATTGTAATGCTAGCCTTCTGTCTTGTCTTTGTGCCTCTCAGATGAGAGTCTGGTGCCACTATCTCTGCAAACTCCCCTTAGAAGGCTGAAGACAGCACTTGAATTGCCCGTCGTGCTCCCCTTCTCAAGGTGGAACAGACCTAATCACTTCAGCCTTCCACAAAATGTGCTTTGCTCTCCAGCTCCCTTAAAAGCCTCCACTGGACACACTCCAGCTTCACAATGTAGGGCTTCCCATAAGCAAACACTGGGGAATAATCACTTCATCCAATCTGCTGTTGCATTTTTCTTGATGTACCCAGTACGAAGTTGGCTTTCATCACTGTAAGGCTGCACTGATCACTCATCTTTGGCTTGTTGCTCATCAAGCATCCCTTGCCACAGAACTGCCATGAGGTTGTTAAATTCCCAGCCTATGGAATTTCATGAAATCTCTTTGTCCTAAGTGCAGACTTCTGACTGTATGTTTGTTTAATTTCTGAAAGTCCTTGCCAGCTCATCCCTCCAGCTTAATTCCTTCTCGGAGTCAGTCCTGTTCTCCAGGAGAGAGAGGAGTTGGGCCTGTTTAGTCTAGAGAAGGGAAGAATGAGAGGGGATCTCATTAATGCCTATAAATATCTCTGGGAAGAATGAGAGGGGATCTCATTAATGCCTATAAATATCTCCAAGGTGGGTGCAGAGAGGATGGTGCCGGACTCTGTTCAGTGGTGCCAGTGAAGGGCAAGGAGCAATGGCCACAAACTAAAACACATCAAGTTCCACTTCAATGTGAAGAAGAAATTCTTTATATTGAGGGTGACAGAGCAGTGGAGCAGCTCTGGAGGTTGTGGAGTTCTCTCTGGAGACATTCCAAATCTACCTGGATGCATTCCTCTGTCATCTGCTCCAGATGACCCTGCCTTGTCAGGGGAGGTAGACTGGATGTTCTCCAGAGTTCCTTTCCAAACCTAAAAAATCTGTGATTCTGTGATTTGAGTATGGATTCTCTGTACTGAATTATCACATCATTTTCTGTTGTATAATAATTGAAAAAATATATCAAGAATGAAAAGGACCCCAGAGAAAAAGAAAAACACAAACACACTTTTATGTATTTTGAAGCACAGAGAAAATGAATCAGAGTGTGAGACAACTGAGCCAGCAGAGAAAGACATAACAAGACTGACTGTAAGTTAAAGACAGATAAATGGAAATCAAAAAAGCAGTCATGACTTTTGAGCACCAAAATAAACAACCAAGACAACCCATGGAGCCTCCAGTTCTTGATGTCTTCAGATTAGGTCCAATTGTCTCTCAATGTGAACTAATTCAGCCAAATACAAATTACTGGTATTGACACAGAGAAAAGTAGACAAAATGCAATGGCCTGTAGAACACAGGAGGAGAAACTGAATTATCTAATGGACTCTTCCAGGTTAAAGCTTTTGAATTTATGAATAATGTCTGGGACAAATCTGTTACTGAAATAATACAGATGTCTGTAATGATCCCTGCTCATTCTACTGCGTAGCTGCTTTTCTTGCCAAATGTAACCACTTAATGTTTCCAGAAAAAAAGACACTGAGGTACACATCATTCCAGGAATTTTTTGTTCCAACAAGACTGATAATATAAACATTGCATTAAATTCTATAACATAGATGTGGACACATGCAGGGCAGATTGACAGACATCATTCTTACACTTTGTATCGACTTTTGTTTCCTATATACATATATAAATTGCTCTGAGGCCTGGAGCCCCTCTGCTCTGGAGCCAGGCTGGGAGAGCTGGGTGTGTTCGCCTGGAGAAGAGAAGGATCCTGAGAAACCTTAGAGCTCCTTCCAGTGCCTAAAGGGACTCCAGGAGAGCTGGAGAGAGACTTGGGACAAGAGTCTGGAGGGATAGGAGAAGAGGAAATGGTTTTAAATCAAAGGAGGGCAGATTCATATCGAATATTAGGAAGAAACTCTTCCTTGTGAGGGTGGTGAGGCCCTGGCACAGGTTGCCCAGAGAAGCTGTGGCTGCCCCTGGATCCCTGGATATGTTCAAGGCCAGGTTGGACATTGGGGCTTGAAGCAACCTGGAATGATGGAAGGTGTCCCTGCCCATGGCAGTGGGGTGGAAATCCATGATCTTTAAGGTGTCTTCTAACACGAATCATTCTGGGACTCTGATTAACCAGACAGCAACCTGTAGTGAATTCTTGCATCCAGTTCAATATTTAGTGTTTTACCTGAAGAGTAGTTGTACAGGAATGGAAACAATCTCTTTTTAAAGTCCCTGGACTAATTCCCTCTTGCCCCTTTGTGGTGCAGATGATTTTTGTTAAATCTTATCTATATGAAACATAGTTTCTACTGAAAAAAAAAAAATCTAATTTTACAGTTCAAATGCATTGTTTTATTTTTTCCCTGAAATCCTTCCCAGCAGAAGGATTTCTCCCAAGGATTATACCCAATATTGTCACAGAGCCTTCGAATTTTTCAGGACAGCATTAGGACATTATTGCCCCAGTACTGTGCTCTAGAAGAGAAACTCAGTGGCCCTAAAAAAATAGAGGAGCCAGCTACTTGTGTCTTGTGCTTGTGTGAGGGTTACTGTAAATATAATGAAATAGACGTGTCAATTCCTGCTTTCATAGAAATTAATTAAAAAAAAAAGTTCCTGAAACGTGCACTGCCACCAGACAATCAAGAGTGAGAAAGAGAGAGAGATGGGAGGAGAGAAAACGCTGGCTCCATGCAGGGCCTTTTTGCTTACAGCTATGAGACAGTGCTGCACTTTCTCCTAATAACCTTGACCTGCTTTTCCTGGCTCAGCAGTAGCATCTGTGTCACATCGGCTTAGCATCTGTTTATCAATCCAACAGCACAAACCTGATTCCTGCTCCTACTCTCTCTACTGCTCACGATATTAAAATGACTGAATTAAACCAGCAGAATTCAAGAAAAAGGAGGCTCAGAGATGAGAACGGCTCTGTAAAAAAAATAGAAAAGGTGAAAAAAAACTAACAGGGAAGAAGAAAGCCATGTGTAGGAGCTCCATTTATTTTATTTGTTAGTTTATTTAATCTCAATGCATTTAAAGGAGAAATTTCGAATTAATCACTGCTAAAATCTCTCGTGCAGAATTTGGGGCCACAGGCTCTCAAAACAGAGAAGGAAGGAATCATCTCAGACTTTTTCAAGAAAAGACATGGCAAGTACAACAAGGTAATAAATTACAATCTGCCTGCAGTCTCTACCTCCAGGTGAAAGAGCAAAACAGCAGTGAATAGGATTTAGTGCAGCTATTTAATAAACAGGGTGAAAGCTATTGGGATCTCCCCAGTCTTGCCCCTGAGGTTTGCTTTGCCCCCTTTGATACCACCGCTGTGCTCTTTCTAGTTCTGAGATAGAACCACAGAGTCATAGAGTCACAGAGTCCTGAATTGGAAGGTACCCGTAAGGATCATGAGTCCCACTCCTGAATCCCAAAAATCACATCACATGTGCCTGAGAGTATTGTCCAAACACCTCTTGAGCTCTGGCAGCCTTGGGGCCGTGCCCATTCCCTGGGGAGCCTGTTCAGTGCCCGACCATTCTCTGGGGGAAAAACCTGTGCCTGATATCCAATCTAAATGTCCCCTGACACAGCTCCAGCCCTTCCCTTGGGTCCTATTGCTGGCCACCAGAGAGAGAAGAGAAGGCATAGAAAGCCTCAGTTAAAACTGAGGTGTCAAACAGTGCAATATTATTATTTATTGTTTATCACTGCCATGCTCAGATCTGAATGAAATCACAGCCCCACTGTTCTGTGCATGCACAATGTAGTGTTTATCTTCCAATCCCCCACCTGCACTGAGACTAAGGCAACAAGAAAAGGGAGGGGAAAAAAGAACTGGAGAAGTTCCCTGATCTACTGGAAACAGCTTTGTGAATCTTCAGTATTGCAGACTTGAGTAAAGGTCTCATGAGTAACCAATGTTTAAAACATAAAACAGCATATTAAAACAGACATATACCAAATTAATAAAAACACACACAGTTTGGCATATCAGCACAAATAGCCTCAGCTTTGGGGTTATGTCTCCTATATAAAACCACATTTTTTTCCAGTAGCACAGAGATCACTGAGTTCATTAATGTTGCACTGGAAAATATTTTGGGTACTGAATTGGACAGGAATTACACACAGAGACACACTGTACCATCCTAAATTGTTCTCTGGAAATCTCCCATATTTTACTTCCCTGAGAACTCTAAGACCAAAACCTGACAGTGGTGTGGCTGGACGCCAGCGGCATGCAAGAGGTCCTTTTACAATTACATTTATACACATCATTATTTATCCTTCCTTCAAATGCATTAATGGAAACTTTGGACAATATCTACAGCAATGCAAGCTGAGCTGCTCCACCAGATTTTGTCCCTACATCCATGATTTTTTGATTGTAAATAAAAATATAAAAGTAAAATAGATGGAAAGAAAGAATTCATTGCAGTTATACAAACTCCCAGCTATCAAAACCATATGAGTAGATCTCAGTGTGAGGTAAATACATGATTTACAGGCTAATTCACTGCTCAGGCCACCTCCAGTGAACTTAGATTAGTCAAGAGATGAGTTTGAAAGAGAAAACATATGTAAACAATTGCTGAACCTCCAAAGGTTTCCAAACCGGTCCAAAAGGATTCTTCCACACGGAAGCAAAGGATAAATTTATTTGGGCTGTAGATCTGTGAAGGAGCAGACAGCCAACGCTGACTTTGGTCCAAATTACAGTTATTCCAGAGTTCTTCCTAATGTAGCAGTGCACATGGATATGCTACAAACTTGAAATACGAGCCTTTTTGCCTTTTAGTTTTTAATAGCTTTTTGGTCTTTCTGTGTTACTTCATCTCCTGTCTGAGAACCAGAAACTCCTAGGAAAGCACACCCAATGTCATTGAGGTTGTAAGATTTCACCTATATTTCACACAGGAAAGCTTTATCGCCCCAGGGTTACTCAGAATCTTTCCCTAGCTCATTTTTGCAAAGGCTGGGCTTGATTCGCATCAGTAGCTGTCCAGACTTCACTTCAGGATCCCTCATGCCTCAGGCTGGAGACAGAAACAGCAGGAGGTGAACAACAGGTTGGGTTTGAGATCTGGCATTTATGGAAGCCTGGTTTCTATCACTACAGGATTACATTTATATATAAAATAGGATATAGTTTTAGGAAGATGGTAACTGATGTCAGGAATAAAGCTAACTTTTTATCTAGGAGGTTTTTCAGAGCAGCCAAGAGGTAGTTAAAGCAAGAATAATATCAGCAAGAAGAAGATGTGAGAAAGAATGACCTGATATATATAGAACTTTATTCCACTGTTAATAAACTCAAGTGTGTGATAATATAAAGAGCCAGACTTTTTTTTTTATACATAAAATATCTGTAGAAGGAGTTTAGGTAAGGTGCCAACAGCTCCCACTGATTGCAGCACTGCACATGAATCAAAACCTCTTGTACTAAAATCTCGTTGTATCTCTTGTGTATTAAAATTTCTTGTTATAACCTGTTTAGGAAGGAGCAAGTAAACAAGGGAAGGTATTACGGTCATATAACAGTGGCTTTCTTACTGAATACATTCCTACAGGGAAGTGCATGAGGAGATGTGGTTCACCCAACACCCTCATGTGTGTCACCTGCCCGTTAGTCCTCTTCTCCATCAATAGCTTATGGAATCTTTAACTAACTTGTATCTGTTTGAATCAAGAGGTAGCAAGAGGAGAAAAATAAGAGAAAGCTCATCTCTACATGCCAGTCACTTAAAATATCCCCAAATCAAGCCAAATTCAGCAAATACTGATTGAGCTGCCAGACAAGCTGAAGAATAACATGGATCAGGTACTGGGATCAAGCTGGGATTGCCATGTGGGAGGACAGCGGCCAGGGGAAGAACCAGACATACTGCCAGGGGCCATGTGGGAAGGTAGGTCTTGGAGGTATAGGGGGACAGAGTGTGGGCTTCATTGGTTCTCTTCCATTTGGAATGGCTTTGAAATGAGAGTTTAGAAATTGGGGATCTCACCTGATTATTGATCACGCAAACACGTTATGGCTGTGTATGTTTATCTGTCGTCTTACAAAGTCTGGCTGAGGTATTTGACAAAGCAGGAGATGTCACAGATCAGTGGCTCAAACAGTCTGAGTTACTTCCTGAGCAACTATCCATAATGAAAAAACATAAATAAACAACAGAAGGGAATATCTTTTTAATGGGAGGCTTCAATTTGGGAGACATATGCAACCAGCAGTAAACTTCTCTTCAAATTTAAGAAAAATATAAAGATGAATTAATTATGGGCTGGCAGTTGGTTGTAGCCTAGGGACCAATTGTTATTATTAGATTGTACTCCATACAGAGAGAGGACATGACAAACCAGTAATAAATACACTTGACTCTCCAAAGTAATTCTTTTCTCAAAACTGGGAAATCATAAAGAGATTTAAAAGGTAGGAAAAAAAATGAGAAGGAACATTGAGATGCTTTAAGATGAATTTATGAAGCTGTGAGACCAAGTTGTGTAAAAGTAAAACTTTGTTCAAAGGCAAAGGAAATGCACTAATTAGAAATAAGAATGCAACATGTGACAACTGGAAAGAAAGAGATCTGAACACACACAGCAATATAAATTAAACATTTTAAAGTGTAGAAAATTGATAAGGGAAGCTAAAGACATCAAAGAAAATCCCATGGTTAGTAGGATTAATGACAATGAACTTAATTTTTAGGAATAATTAGGAACAAACTAAATCCTACAAATAGCATAAGACCATTTAGTAATGGAAACTGCAAAACTGTTTAAACCCTACAGTGGAGGGTCAGGTCTTCATACGTTTCTGTTTATCTAATAGGGCTTGAACAATTTGCATCCTCAAAGAATTTATACACTGAGGAATGCTCTACATCCTGTAATTTTAAAAGTCATTATTAAATTAGTCTTGTGGCAGCTTTTCTAGTATTTTTTCTAGGGTCAACTTCAAAGTAATCAGTCTATCTTTCTTGTCAATTCATTTATCTCTGTTTTTAAATATACTGATATGACACCAGTATATTTTCCTTTTCTAGAATTTCTTTGCTATGCCAATATTGTTAAAAATTACTATCAGTGATTGACTGTGTGATTCTGTGATGGGATTACAAGATCATTTGATAGACTGTAGGTAACTTAATATTTCGGAAAGCTTTTAAAATTGCTAGCACATATTCTAATACACACCAAAAAAAAGCCCACTAAGAACTTCAAGGAAATTCCATAACAAGAAAACAAGCATTCAATGAAACAAAAAAAGACAATAAATATTAAAAAAATAGGTTTCGTAGAGGAATAAGAAGTGAAAAAAGAAGCTGTTTCAGATTAAATTGGTTACTCAACAATTCCATGATTCTGAAAATAAGTATAAAATGCTGTTAAAATATGTTAAAGTCAACATTAAAAAGCACAGAATGATAGGGCCAAGCATCTAGACAGAGCATCCTAAGTATCTCAATAAATCAGGTTTGGAAAACCTGCATATTTTGTTATGATTGCAAGATTTGTTCATTCCCTGTTAGACCTTCTCAGATGTTATTGTTGAATGCAGTGAAATATGTAATGTTTTGTAGCTACATGGGTTTTCTAAGCTAGAAGGGGCCATTGCAGTCTGACCTCATGTATAACAGGGCTACTCCAGCTATTTTGCAGCCTGTGGCCCAAAATATGTTGCTGTCCTTGCTCAGAACAATATGAATGTACCATTCAGGAAATCTGAAACTGATCTTTGATTGCTAAATCAACAAATTAATCAGAATCTAAAAACAAAGATTAAATAACTCAAACAAGAGCTTCCTTTCCACCTCTGTTAACAAGGACAACTGTCCACTCTCCGACTCAGTCAGTAGGATGGACTAGCCCCAAGTACTATAAAGTATAATGGAAATTATTCCAGTGTTTCGCAATAGTTTTTTATCAAATGGTTCTTGCATCAAATCAAAACCTTTTGTGCAACCAAAGCATATATTTTTTCACTAAGAGTGCTAAAACAGGATCCTACCTTACTAGTTTAGTTTTATTCTTTTAGTTACCCTTTATTTCAGTCCAACAAAATTTTAGATGATTTTTTAAACTTTCACATCAGCAACCACATTCCCCATAGGGTCAAATGGACATCAGCATCACTTGATTTTCATGGGAGGGAGACACAGCCACAAATACACACACAAAAAGAGAGCCATTGATGAAGAATGAAAGACACCGGCCACTGGTTTTGCATTGTTTTCTGAACTGGCATCAACATAATTTGTTTAGGTATTACAGTAAGTAGAACATGAACTTTCAGGGATACCTTCACAGTTCAGAACAATGCCTTTTCCAGTCTGATATTTGCCTGGTCCAAGAACAGGACAGTTATAAAACCTTTTTTTCTGACTCCTTGTTCGAATAGTCTCAAATGACTCAAGTCACCAAGGACTTGACCTATTCATGGCCTAAATTAGAGTATCCCCAAAGCTACCCTAATTTGCCCCATTATGCTTGTACAACAAGGAACTTGTTCTAATGACAAGGAAAGTGTGGCTTGAAGGAATGTCCCAAATAGTGTTATTTTACTTTCGCTCTTGACTCCATAGAGTGGTTTATCCAGGAACTGCTAAGTTTGCTCTTCACCATCTGTAATTAACCCACACAGAAGAAATTCCCAAGGGGATGGTTAAGCTGGTTTTCCAACTGAAAAACAGTCTCAGCAAAGACCAAAATGTGGCCAAAGAGGTGTTGAGGTCTCTGTCAGAGACCTATGCTCACTGCGCATAATAAACATGACTCACTATTATTCTTGGTTTATTTTTTTCTGTCACTTGAGATCAGAACGGGGGGTAAAAAGCAGCAGATAGGGAGGAGAAAGGAAGACAGAAATGGTGTAGTAAAACACACCAGTATTTACAGAAACTGTAAATTTAAAATGGCATAAATTTACTTCACACACAACAGCAACATTTTCTAAAAGACCTGGGAGTTTATACTACAGCCAGAATATACCATTCATAATGCTGTTGTGTCATCTCTCACTGTTAAACTGCAGCTCACCACAAATGTTATGAATTGTTCCTAGATTTTTCATGGCTGAGATTGTCTTTAGTTCCTGACAGAACTGAACAAAACTGTTGGTACTTTCCTGCATTTCTAATCCCTCATTCTCATCTGCTAGAAAGAGCACCTTATCTTGAAAATGTTTTGGGGAACCATTGTACTTTCAATTCATAAGTAGCACTGACAGAAAGCATCACATTATTTCTAAATTTTTGTTCTCCACAGCTCCTTCTGGCCTGGAACAGACAGGGTTCATCATACTGGCAGTCTGCAGTACTTGCAGACCTGTGCACAGTGAAATCCAGTTTAAATATATTATACTTTGTGCTTATTTCCAACCATCTTAGCACTTCTACCAAAATTAAGAGTGTGGAGCACATCCCAAGCTCTAGGCAAGCATCTTCTCTACCATTTTTCTTTATGTGCAAAGGTCTGTTTGTTCCTCAGTGTCTTTTCCAGTCTCTTTTTGATGAGCAACTTCTAACTTATTGTGACCTTCACACAAAAACAATTTTCCAGGTAGCTCTTTTCCTGTCAGCTCAGCTTTCTGCATAATTGTTTATTAGGAATACATTTATTAGCTCCAAAGCTTAAAACAAGATTTATTTTCCCTATCATTTATTTTTCCTTTTTGTTTTCTGACACCTTCCTGGCCCTTCAACTTTCACAGCCATTCTCCACAGCTTTGATTAGCACAAGGCTGCCACCACCATCTCATTCCTTGTCCATGACCTGCTGCACTGCTTTTTCCCCAGTCCTTCCACCTGACTCCCTTGATTTCATCTTAAATCAGATTATTTCTACAGTGTAATGCCAGAAAAGTGAAAAATCCTATTTTAGTATCACCTTGACTTTCTTTTGTACCTTGAGCTTGATTCCAAAAACCCTGCCAGTCTCCCAACACTCCCGCAGCAAAGTTCCCTTCATTTTTTCATCAGCCTTTTCTTTGTGAAGAAATCTTATATGTCTCTAATGTCCTTTACTATCTGTATCCTCTATTACCTATTTTCAGTACGATTAGATAGGCTTGTGCATATTTTTTTTGCATTATTACTGGGTTTTGTTATTTCTAACATGAGAAGAACACGTACAAAACCAGGTTTTTTCCTTTTTTTTCTCTTAACAACCTCATACTTGGCCAATACGTGGGGTTTTGGTTTCCCTCTGACGGAGTATTTATTCCTCTGAGACACTGGTCAGCCAGGAGAATATTTATGTGGTAATAAAAAACTTTAACAGATGGTTGTTTGGATCTAATAGTCTCAGGTATTTCAACACATCTTTGCTTGTCATGTGTCATGCTGAATTACATCGTGGCCTTCATGTGCAGCTACCCATAATGTAACCTGTGTAATATAGTTTGAAATGTAATGTAGTGGGAAGGGGGCTTAAAGGGAAAAATCACTTTTTCGTGCTGGGTAAAAGCTGTGGATTCAGAAAGAAAGCAGCTTCAGACTGTTGGGGGACTGGGAAAAATTAAATGATAGCTCAGCAATAAGCCTGCAAAGAAATCTACAATAACAGATTAAATGATATCTGTAACACATTACATCAATATTAATAACTTCCATTAATATTTTTCCATTCTACAGCACAGATCATTTTTTGTCTGAGTCATCCAATGAGTACTAAATGTTAATTCATGCCTGGCAAATTCTAAATGGCTTATAAAGAAACACAAATGCAGAAAGGTAAATAAACATTCACAGAGGGTAAATGGCTGCCTGGGACACAGGGGCAGGGCCATGGAGAGAAACCAGGTGTCCTGATTCTCAGGACTGATCTTTAGCCTTTTGGAAACATCTTTTGCCTCCAATCATGTACTTGTACTGGTATATCCTGGCTTCAGAAAGGATTTACTCCTTTGCTGAATAGTCTGGGTGTATCAGTGAGGAAAAGCGAGAGAGGGTACAACAGATTTCCATTTGAGGTAAAGGAATTAAAAAGTCCTTCTGTTCTTACAGAGGATCTGGTTCTCTAGGGAAATAATGCTATTTGTCTTGATGAGGGGGCAGCGGGGGAAGGAAAAAAGAAAAAAAAAAACCTGCTTTTTTCTGGCAGAAATGGTGAAATTTCACCCTTCAGCAATTTGGTGAGAGCTGATAACTGTGGACACTTCTCAGGCTGGGTAGCTAAGCAAAAGGCTGCACCATGCAAACTGGCAGATGCAAAGAGAGAGAGAGAAAAAAAAATTAAATTACACTTTAAACTGTTGGCCAGGCTGTCCAGCTCAGGGAATCTGCTCTGCCATCCTCCCTGCTTGCACAGGGCTGGTGAAAACCGGGAGAGGAGAGAACTGAGCTCATTTTTGCCAGCTGGGAATCCAGCACATGATAAAGCAGATCACTGTGAACCACTGGTACTAGGAGAAGGTGTGGTTCAATTAACCTGGCTCAGGTGCAGCCCTTCTTCCCTGTCTGAAACAACAAGAATCACATCACAGGGCAGACCAGCAAGGTCTAGCTCACCCTTGGAGCTGTAAATAGAAGCAGGGCCATGAAACAGCTTTGGAAGTAAAGGAAATACATGCCAAGCCACAAAGAATTATGGTGGAAAATCCTAAGAAAGGGCAAAATGTCCTTGTTTTATTTTGCACAAATCAACAGCGGAAAATGAGTTTAAATTTAAAACTAGAAAAAAAGTTGCATTGTAGAGAAGAAGATCAAGAGTCTTCAAGGGAACAATCCTTACTGACCATGCTTCTTTTTGTTTTAAATTCATGATGAATTAAAAGATTAACATTATTACCATTTAATTATTACATCATAATTACTATATAATGCAATATACTCTTTTCAAAGCAGAACATGCAATCTGAATTGCTAATATAAACTTTAAATTAGCATTGCAGATTATTATTATTATTATTATCATCCTTATAAGAATTATTAAATTTCAAATTAAATTTCAGGATTGTCTGGCTTTGATACAAGAAAAACATTCAAAGGTTTTTCCTTTCAGGAGGGAAATGCAGGTTCCTGTTTTTGGAGTGCCCTTACCTTAAACTAATGCGAGACCACTGTATCAGAACTGTGATAACCATTCCCAAAACCATTGCCAGTTGGTCAGGGGCTTAAGTTTAAGAAAACTTAAGGAACAAGCTTAAGTTTAAGAAAACAAGTTGTGCTCCTTGTGTCTCTCCATTTACTAAAGGGGGAAATGGAGGAAACAGGTTCCAATACAGACACTTCTGGATCAGTTCAGTCACTCACTCACAGGCATCTTGTGCCATCTGAGACCTCATAGGTTTCCCCCCTGGCCTCCAGCTGCCATTCCAGAAGGCTGCTGGTTTCCATCAGTCCCATGTCATATCTGTCAGTGCCGTGCAGATGTCTTGGATATCCAGAAGTGCCTCCAATGGCATGAGAAGCCTGTGTTAAGGCAACTGAATTCTGTTACTCTAATAGGATTCAGCTTCAGATTTAGACAAAGCTCCAGATTTGGTTATTAAACACAGGCTTCTAGTGACGTTTGAGATGCTCCAACATTCCTGAGACATCTGCACAACACTGGCAGATGTGGCAGAAGCCTTACAGGAGACCCACAAGGTCTGGCGCAGAAACTGGAGGCCAAATGGAAAAACTTACAGCACCAGAAGTGGCACAATGTGTGTAGTGAAATGAATCTTTTATCAAGTCAACATAGCCAACAGTCTGGTTGACTGTCCAGATAATCAGATCACAGAATCTTAGAATAATTAGGGTTGGACAGAACATCTGGAGATCATCCGGTCCAACCTCCCTGCCAAGGCAGGGTCACCTAAAGCAAGTTACATTGGGAACACATCCAGGTAGGTTTTGAATATCTCCAGAGAGGGAAGATTCACAACCTTCCTGGGCAGACAGAGGTGTCTGCTCCAAGATAAGATTGTTACCTGCCCCAGCTCTGCTGGCTGTACTGATAAGATCTCCCTTGACTTAATGGGAACATCAGTTCCCAGCTCATGTAAAGGCACTGCCTTGACAGATGTGGTTCTGAAACTGAATTGCAACTCAGTTGTAGCTCAGTGTTTGCTGGATGAATCTCTGCTTCAGAGTTTAGGAGTGAGTATCTCTATGTGAATGTCCTCACTATTTCCACTGGTCTCTCAGGCACTCATGCATAAATAACATGGGAAGGAATCCCATGTTTGGTCAGCTCAGAGGTGGACTTTTCTTTAAGAGCTCTGTTGCAGATTCATAGAATCATAGAATGGTCAGGGTTGGAAGGGACCTGAAAGATCATCAATTCCTGCCATGGACAGGGACAACTTCCACTAGACCAGGTTGCTCCAAGTCCTGTCTAATCTGGCTTTGAGTGCTTCCAGGGAAAGGGTATCCAAAGCTTCACTGGGCCACCTGTGCCAGGGCCTCATCACCCTCACACGGAAGAGTTTCTTCCTAATATCCAATCTAAACCCACTCTCTGTCAGTTTGAAACCATACCTCCTTGTCCTGTCAGTCTAGGCCCTTGTAAAAAGTCTCTCTCCATCTTTCTTGTCATCTCCCTTCAGGTACTGGGAGGCCACAATTAGGTCATCCCAAAACCTCCTGTTCTCCAGGCTGAACAATCCCAATTCTTTTTAGCCTTTCCTCACAGGAGAGGTGCTCCATCCCTTTAATGATCTCTCTTACCCTCCTCTAGACTGACTCCAACAGCCCAATATGTTTTCTGTGCTGGGGACCTCAGAGCTGGATGCAGGGGTCTCACAAGAGCAGACAAGAGGGGCAAATCTGCACCTTTAGATCTCAGCACAGCTCTCTTCTCCAGTAGATTCTGCATATCCCACTTTATGCTCCTGTAGTTAATGTCACTCGAGTCCATGTGAGGCATTTCTTTAGTGTATCTACAACAGACTGAAAGTGTTTCTCTGAGAGAAGGGGTGAGAAGAGTTGTGTAGACATTCTCTGTAGCCTGGTAAAATGTTATTCTCCCCAGGACACAAGGAAATGCCACATCCTGCTGAACCTCAGTGCCTTTCAAAGCTTTCTATCTCTGTCCTTAATTGGCAGGATGTCTGTGTCTGTACATCTGCAAAGGGTATACTTGGGGCAGATTTGAGGTTAATTTAACTTCCTCAAAAAATCACCAACCTGGCTGAAGCAATTTTTTCAGATTTTTCAGATTTCAGGCCCTGATGGTGTCTGTGGGCAGGTTGTGTCCATGGGAAATTTGGTCTCAAGGAGCTGAGCTTCAGTAACACACATGGCAAACAACTCCTCCAAGACCTCACTCTGCACATATGTAGCCAATGAAATTTTAATATTGGATAAAGGAATCACTTTGAAATTCCATCTACACGGCCTTTTCCTTCCTTTACAGCATTTCAGGGGTAACACAATAGCCAAGTAATGCAATAATAACAAAAATAACTCTAACAAGCTATGCTTGATTCCACTGCAGCACAGTCTATAAGGGCAATCTTTTCTTTCTTTTAATAATGCTTTTATTGCACAAATTTAACAGAATTATGCCCTAATTATACTGGATTTTTTTTTATTTGCCACTGGGAGGAAATATAGCAGATGAAGCTCTTTGAGAGTGCATGGTTCATATAGCTGTATTAAATACTTCCAAGTGCTGTCTTTATGGTTGTTAACAAGTCAGGACCAGACATGCATGCATTTTCTGAGTGCCTTTGAGGATGGCATGGATTATACTTGTATTTTTATTGGAGCTGCTCAACTCATTCACTGAGAAATAATGTCTGGCCGTGCTTTCAAAACTGGCATCTGTAACTAAAAAAGAGGCAAACAGATTCCTAAAACAAGACAAATTACATTGCATGGAGCTAGGGCTCTGAAAGCTAGTTGTTTCTGTCTAGTCTAGACCACTATGTTTGGAATCAACACATGAAAATAAGCAGTTCCTGAGGGGCTTCACTTCTCCACAGTAGACAAGTCAGCAAATGGATTCTCCAAAGATCCCTATTTCTTTCCGTCAGTTTTAAAGAGAGTTTGGGGTGACTGTTTCATGGAAATCTAATTTTTTGACATGAAATGTTGGATGAGATGAATCCTTAAAAAAAAAAAAGTATAATTCAAGCTGAACAAATATTTAGCAGGCAGGGTAAAAAAAGGCCAGTCAAGTCTCCCAGCCCAAGTAGATTCTGCACCTTCCTTCTCCTCCCAACCTACAGACTGAGTTTGTTCATTCCTGTCCTGCTGCAATCAGTGCATGCCTATTATCCCCCCACAGATCACGTTACAAGCTGGCAACACGGGGGATCTAGATTTGGAATCACTTTGGCCTTGTCATATTGTGAGTGTCAAGTGCGAAACAGGTGTTTGATTTTCATAAAATTGTGATCACACATGTTAACCCACACCAAAGCAAGTAAAGCAAAGTCGTTACCCGAAACCAAAGACACCCAAAGTAACTGGTTTTCAAAAGCCATAGCTTATATCCTCAGTTCATGCCACTGGTGTAAACCCAGAATAACTTGAATAGTTCCATTAACAAAACAGGTGCTGGCTCTTGGACCGCTGGCAAATCCCGCAGTCCGGGTTCTGATTACTGATAAGTCTCAAAAAAATTTTAAATATTCACATGTTTTGACTAAATTTCCAAATGATGGCTCAGCAAGCAGTTTACATGGAAAAGATAATTGTGATTTCTTTTCTCTCTTTGGCTAGATTGTCCATCAACAGGAGTTTACACTTCATCATTCTTCGGATATGTTTGTAACACCTCACTATCATTGTAGCACAAAACAATCCAGAAGAGATCCCAACAGCAATAAAATTCCATTTAGAAATTGTCCAGTGTTTTTGATTTTCTTCCTAGTCTTGGCTAGGCTATAATAGGAACAAGAAGTGAACAAGATCAGCTATTTAATATCAGTTCTGAGGTTCCCAGATTTGCTTGGGAATATTTTCCTTCTTGTACATTGAAGAGTGTTCAGCTGTCAGGAAAAGCAAGGTAGGTGGCAATTCATAGAATCACAGAGTCATTAAGGTTAGAAAAGACCTTTAAGATCATTGTGTCCAACCACTAAACCAGCAATGCCAGGCCCACCTCTAAATCCCTAGGAAGAAATTTAAATGATAAAGTCTAAAAGATCACAAGCATAAATCATTTATTATGTTTGCGATAAATGATATTTTTGCTAAAACTGGCAAATTACCAATAATGATCAATCTTCTCTTTTTTTTTTTCAAGAATTTATGAGGAAATAAGAAATTCCATGGGGACTGAGGAGAGCCAGAAGTCCACCTGCCTAGTCAACAGTACAGAATAAAAATAGTCCTGCGTGAAAAAAGGTGCTCATCAATTCCTGATATAGACCAGTTAGACTAAAGAATGTTCCTTTGGTGCTGTATTTACTCTGCAAGGCTTTGACTTCAATTCCCATCTCTACCCTGTAATTTCTGTGTGACTTGGTTGAAACTTTTGTCTTCCATTTATTTTTGATTTTTCATATTTACGATGGGAAAAATAATAGCTCTTTCCCCCATGAGGGGTTGTATTTCTCATTATTGTTTGATAGATGTCTTCTGGGGATGTTTTAAGTATGATCATTCATCTCTTGAGGCCAAAATGACCTCCCCAAGTCCCTCTTGGCCCAGTTTCCTAAGCCTCTGTGGTTGCCTTTTAGATGCTGCAGCAATAGGGAGCATATGATGACCTAGACAGACACTTTTAAGTGACTCTACCAACACAGCATCTGTGGGTACCTCTGGGACTCTCTCTCACAAATGATCTAACAGGCACTTAAGAAGTTTGTCAAGATATCCAACCTCATTTTGCTTTTGTTCAATTTCATCTCGTTGCCCCCAGTTATGAATCTGTGAGCCACCCTCAAGGATCCCTGTCCCTCCTCGCTGCACACATCCTTGAAATGCTCACGGAACTGCCAACGTCTTCCCACAACACAGCTGGGGACAGCAGGGACAGGCACCTCTTTGGAGCCCCCGAGCACTCAGGAAGAAAGCACACTGCCTGCAGAGATGCCCATGTGGATTGTCTATATTAGAGTAGCAAGCACCTGAGGAGAAACCCACCTGGTGAGTGAGCTTGCTTTCATTTAAAAAAAAAAGAGAAAAAAAACATCAAATGGAGTTTGCCTTACGATCTTAATTCAAGCACTTAATTAAAGCCAACAGAGGATTCTAAAGTGAGGAGAAAAATTAGAGCAACAACTTTTTAATTATGCTGTAGGCATTTTCTCTCTTCCTTATTCTTCCTCCAAAAATCAAACAACTCCTCCTCTAAAAACACATTTAGACAAAGATGATAGAACAATATTATTATGGGATACAGCTTGCTTAGTGCTTAGCAAGCAAGTGCTGCAAGTTGTGTGCATAAATCCATGACCAAAATAGCACAATCACCCCTTACCAGGGATCCCCAAGTCATGGGAACAGAGCAGAAGAAAGAAGGGATAGGAGGCAGCTTAAACAGTCGCTCCTTCCAGGAATCTCTACCAAGTGGAAAATCTTCCTAGTCATGCAGAAGTGTTACTCTTCCAGTGGTACAACAAGCTGCTGACTGCCTTCCAACAGTGGGAGAAATGAAGATTCTGGGCCTTCATGTCCTTCCTGTCCCCATCTGCTGGAGCAGAACATCTCCAGCCTGTCAGCAGCAAAGAGCTGGAACTGCATCACCCACTCTTGTTCTGCAGCATTACCGGCTGCACAACAAAATATTTTGCCTTTACAGGCAGCAGGTGATTTTATGTTTCTTGGGATGGATGGGGGAATGTTCATGTGGTCATGGACAAGCTTTAAAGGGTCCTACTTTATGGAGATATAAAGGCTGCTTCCAGAACCTCGCAAAGCCTGGGGGTCCCTTTAGCTCTTCCTAGGATAAAGTCATAGTACTAGAACAAGACAAATAATTTGAGTAACTCTGTCTCCAACCAAACTCCTTTGGGTATTTTTACTTCTTCCTGAAGAGATGGAACTTGACCCAGACAAAGCATTGTAAAGCTTTGAGGCTCTTATTTTCATAATAGAAATCTGTGAAGCTCTAAGATTACTGGGTTTTACAGCTCTGTCTGGACTGATAAACTCAACAGGGTTTGGACATGGCCTAAGCCAGGGTCCTTGTATTTCTATACTGCTTAATTTTTAGGACACTCCCTGGCATGGATGTGACCTCTGCCAACTCCTATTCTCCCAGACAATGCCCCAGCATGTTTCATGGATAAGCCGGGAAAGTCCTAGAAAAATCCAGTTTTATTTGGAGAAAATTTTATCAAACCTGGAATGTTAAAAAATGTAATAGTGATGATCTTCACAGTCATGCGGGTCAAACAGTTTTTCCTTTTCTGATTTATTTTGCTTAGTTTCTTTTAAGAAACAGGAGAGCCCAATGAAGTCCCAGTTGTAATCATTCCTCTGTGCTCTATAAACCTCTCTGACATTTCACAGAACATTTCATTACTCTGTTTTAGCTACTCACCTGTAATCATCCTGTCTCTTATCTATTATTACTGTCTATCTCATTTATTTAAATATCAAGAATGTGATTTTTCTGAGAAAAAGAAATCTGGATTTGGATTGCAGCATTTTGCTCTCACTGGGTTACATTCATATCTGGAAGGATGGGGACTGAAAAAAAGGGGAAGGAGATGCAGAGGCAACATCAGTAAAACAAGTCCTAATAATGTGATCTCCCTTCGCAATGATGAGATAAACAAGATACTGCAAAATAAGTACAAATAAATATTTTTCACAAATCACCTGCAAGATTTTAAATCTGGTTTAAAAAAAAATGCCAAAAAGAATCAAACAACCATGGCAAATATCCCATCTACCAGATAATTCAGTAAGGCAACACTTTCTCATCCCCAGATCTCTCACTTGAAAACTTCTGGCTGTGTGACATATTTTTGAAATTACCTTCTTTATGTTTTTTACTGTTGTTTTGGAGGAGACTCAGAATCCAGGATGAATCATTTTCTATCCTTTTGCAATAGGCTGTTAAGAGAGTGACTGCATGGATCTCATCCTGCAAGTCCAACACTTCTGACTGGTTATTAGCTGCTTTCTCACTCTCATTAGCATGGCAAAAAGGTGTAGGGAATGTAGCCTCAACAGTTGCCTTTCTTTTTTATGATTTTTGTCATTAAAATGACAAATATGGAGCATCCCTCAAAACAGCATAATTTACATTTTTAAATGTGAGAAACTTATTGAGAACAGGGAGACAGTATATAACATGTCCGACCTTGCTCTGAAGGATCATCAAATGCCTCCTGAGTAATTGTAAAAAATTCCTTTTTTTTGTAATGTTAATATTAAAAATAATTTCTCAGGATGAAGCCATGTCCAGAGTTGACATACAAGATGGTAAATTTAGTCATGTGGATGTGATTAAAAAAAATATCTGAGTGAGATATAAATATATTCCCAGTCAAATTAGTGGTAAAAATCTCAGTCAGAAAAGGATAATATTGAGTATCCTTGAAAGTGGAAACTTTCACTCAATGCTTTCAAGTGTGCTTTTTGACACATCAGCCTACCCAGCTGCTGTTTATGTGGGCCCAACAGTTATTTGCCATTAACCATTAATGAGTTTATTCACTCAATAGCTCATGACCATGAAGTAAATACTTTTTTCTGTTTTACACAGCCACCCCAGAACTAAAGAAAGGTATAAAACTGTCTGCCTGTGAGACTGATGCCCTTATTTAATCACAGAACATGGGAAGCAATTACAATCATCTTTCCCACATTGTCCTAAATATTACACTTATATCCTGGTGCTTAGGATCAAAGAATATCTCAGTGCCTTGCCCTCATAGCCTCATTCAATCTTTGGCTTTGTAGATGGGTGTGCCAGAAAGGGCCCCTCATATTCCCAGTCACAGGGATTATTTTTGTCATATCAACTTTTGTCCAGAAGATACTAAAATAAGAATGCTTATTTATTCCATGCACACAAGTTAGGCATCGCCCTCACCCTCCCTGATCTGATTTTTCAAATCATCTTCAGTAAATAAATTATGGAGAGCTTTGCAATAAGATTAACTTGGGAACAGCACTTAAAAGAGAATATATCTTTTCCCGCTAACCCTTATCTTGCAGAACAATCATAATGGTTTGGGAAGTGAAAAGATAGGATTACCAATGCTGAAAAGTAAGAAAGTGCCTGTCGCATTAATCTGAAAGTATTTGGATTATTATGTGGATTACTTCTGTAAACTTGTGTACACTGAGCTGGCAACAGTGCTGCGTATTTATACCCAAGGCAAATGAATAAAATTCCAGGCATAAGCAAGCGTGCACACACTGCTGGAAGAATCACAGGGTGAATTGCTTCTGTAGGAATCAGAGAGGTACTGCTGAATGCTGGAAAAAAGAGACTCTTAGTTGCCTAACAACCTTAAACACAAAAGGACAGATAAAAGGGAAAGTACATCTCCAAGCTGAAGACCCCAGATATGAGATGGATTTTCCTCTGTCTTGTGCTGGTGGTATTTACAAAG
Source organism: Ifrita kowaldi (assembly GCA_013398055.1). Classification (NCBI taxonomy): domain Eukaryota; kingdom Metazoa; phylum Chordata; class Aves; order Passeriformes; family Cinclosomatidae; genus Ifrita; species Ifrita kowaldi. The sequence goes on along the minus strand of VZRS01004060.1, from coordinate 71,588 downwards.
AGATACTGCAGGACTGAAAAATTTTGGAATCTTAACAGCAAAGCTGAGGTCTGCACGTTTCATTTTTCATACTGGAAAATCTGTAGAAAGTTATATTTGTGCAGGGCTTGGGCTGTAATATTGAGGAGAAAAAATATAAAAGGTTCATTCAAATTTTCTTTTATATCCTTTAGGAGCAAAAGATGCCTGCATCACAAGTTATGGATAGTGTACATATGATTGTCCTGAAATTATGAACCTGATCTAGGCTTTGGCCGTACAAAAGTAATTTTTCCAATTGTCTTTGTTATTTTATGAATGTATCCTAATTTCTTACTTTTTCCCAACTCTATCTTTGATACTCTCATGCTCTATTTTCCTCTCTCCTCACTGCCTTCCTCTTATGGGAAGAGATTTTGGATGACATCTCCAGCCACTCTTTCTTTCTTCTGCTGCAGGACAAATTTCTCATTCCCACTGGAAAGAATTGGCACATGGGATGCTGATGTCCCGTGGCTGTTCTGTTGTATCTTTCAGTAACCCTCAGTGACTTCCCTGCTTCACCTGTGTATTTTCAATCCCTTCACAAACACATTTCCAATCTTGCTTATTAATATCCTCCCGTTCCCTACAGTTTTTCACAGCTGTCCCCAGGAAGAAACAAAACAAACAAACAAACAAACAAACAAAAAAATAAGGAAAGCAAATTGCCAGACAGATTTGACTTTGCCTGTAGGATATTACAAACTTGCTAATCTCAGAAAAAACACTCGAACACATTTCACCTACCTTTTTTTTGTCTACATTGCACTTCCAAAATTCTTCCTGTACATTCCCTTTCCTTTCAATGGGAAAAAAGCAGTTTTAAGAGTGTGATTACATTACTCACTTTCCAAGGATGTAAACAATCCCACACCAGAGTTGTCTCCTCCCTGCTTCCATTGTAGGGGATCTAAACAAATCCAACACAGACATCTGTATGATAGACATCTGAGTTGTAGGCATCTACACTTAGCTGAATGTCACACTAAACCTGGCCAACATGAGCCATTGATCTGTTCAAATGTCCTAAGCAGCTAATAGGACACGTTCTCCCTTGCTTTATACCCCTAGGTAAATTCATTATTCCTAGCAAGACAAAATTCTTCTTATTTTCAAAGACTAACATCATGCTATAAAATCAAAGGCCAAGTTTTACTGAGGCATCATTAGAAACTTGGCATAGGTTCGTTTGGTATTTTAACCTCACTGCTTGAGCTGCATCCACACTGAACAGATTATGAGCCACTGCAACAGAAGAGGATTGCTATCACGGCATTTACCTGTGGGTTAACGTGGTAATACAGAGATATAAAGAGGAGTCAGTATATGCATTTCTTTCATCTAATTTTAACTGGAGAAGCTCAAACATTCACAGTGCAAACTCAGGTTGTTGTTGTGCTGCAGAAGAAAACTCTGGGCCAGCTGCGAGAGGGACTTCCACTGAGCAAAGCCAGCCCAAATGTATTTGCATTCATCTCTCTCTTCTTTACATTTCAGTTTTGACTATTTTTAACTTTCCCGAAAATAGTCTGAAGTTATAGCAATGTCCTTGGAGAAATACCTTGCCTGAAAGAAACATTTGGTTAAAATTACAGTGGAAAACAAACAATGCTAGCTGCTGCCATGTTTCCCTGAAATCCCTCTTCTGCTGTAAAGCAAGAGTCTCAGTTCCCAAAGAAATGGAAGATCGGGATTTTTGCTAGTTATGTGAGGAGAGTGGTGGGGTGCTGTTTGTCAGTATTATTTAAATTAGTTTTATATCTTTAGAAGTAGCCAGATTAAGAGTTTCTCTGTCTTGCCATTTTGTGGAGCAGGGATGGAGTATGACAGAGCCAATCTGCTTTGCTGAACCAGTCTGTCCTGCCTGGACAGGATTTGATGTTTTGGGGATTTACATGGGTTATTTTCCCCTAAACTACTGAAACTCTGACAAGCAATTGCTTCTCTTGTCTGTTCCATTGTGTCTACAACTTTCTTTCTTTCTTGGATCCCATTTTCAGGTTTACCACCCTTCCTGAGTTTAAGCTTCTCATTATCACTCTCTACAGCTCCCTGAAAGGAGTTTGTAGCCAGGTGGATGTCACACTCTTCTCCCAGGCAACAAAGACAGGACAAGAGGAAATGGCCTCAAGCTGCACCAGGGGAGGTTCAGGTTGGACATCAGGAAGAATTTTTTCATAGAAAGGGTGGTCAGGAAATTAAATGGGCTTCCCAGGGAGGAGTCAGAGTCACCATCCCTGAAGGTGTTCAAGGAATGAGTGGACGTGGCACTCAGTGCTCTGGGCTGGGTGATGAGGTGGGGATCGGTCACAGGTTGGACTTGGTGATCTTGGAGGTCTCTTTCAACCTTGGTGATTCTATGATTCAAAGATAAACAACTGCTCCATGATTAGACTTCTGTCCTGAGAGGCTAAAATCTTTCTCTTTCATAAACAGACAGGAGGATTGAGCCCAAATATCCCAACCTGCCCAAATATCCTGACTCAGCCACAAGGTGTACATATATACCAGTGAACTAAATCATTTCAGGTGCTGCTTTCCGGCCAACTACATGATCTGGTCATTTCCATACCATGGGACTCACATAGCCTCAAATCAAGGTGCCTGCATCCAACCTGCTTGTGAGGAATACTGTCAGGCCCACCCCAGAATATGAACTGTGTCCAGGAATTGCTTAAACAGTTGTGATTTTCCATGAACAAAAACACACCAGGGCCCATAATAAGTTCTGGTGCCTGAATCTGAGCTCCAGGATGTTTAATGTGCTACAATAGATCCACTCAAAGAAATGAGTGACTGCTTTTATTTAAAGATTCTCAACCTGATACTTAATTTTTAATTTAATCCAAAAACTATTTTTTTTTTGCTTAGTCAAATTCCCCTTTTGCCTGCAGTCAGTCAGAAAAGAAAGGAAAAAATAAAAGTCGACTTAGCTTAACAACATTAATCAGCATGATTTGAAGAAAGCAAGCATAACCAGGGAACATAGGAGGGCTTCAGCTGCCTTTTAAATTGTTTTATGCCAAGACCATCATATTGCAATCAGTGAGTAACATAATTCTTACAATGCCTCCTATTTCATCCTTAGTTTTTTCTTCTTTTCCCTGACCTGACTGAAATAAAACCTGGAACAATTGGCTTCAGCAGGGCAAAGTCTGGTAGGAAGAGTGCACTATAAATACAGTGTAGAAAGATAAAGCTATTGCCTTTATTTGACAAGCTAACTGTTCCCCAAGCACTCATCCACCAGCCTTATAAAAGGAAATGTAGTTACTGGGGTCCAAATTCACCATTGGCTTAAGTGTGTGCGATTCCACTGAAGTCAACACAATTGTATCCATTTACTTTCATGGTGAATTGGGACCCAGACCTCTACTGAAGTAATAAAAGGTCAGTCAAACATACAGGCAAGAGACCAAAGCTGTGGCTTTGCTCAAAGTTCTTGGCATAGGTGATAGTGTCAGTTAGCAAAACAGCTGAACAGGCAGTGGAAGAATAATCACTGGGGTATATCAGCAAGTCACAGAGATTTAGGGGCACATTATGTCAGCAGATTTGTGATAAATAATTACATATTTTCACCTTCTGTAAATGCAGAGAAGTATTTTTTAGCTTATCTTATGTTGGAACAGAAGTAAGGTGAAAAAATAATGAGACTGAATACCTTTAAAATAATGTGGAATATCTGCATTAAAGGACAAAATGAGTCTGATACTAATGAGTCTCTTGTACCATGACATGTATTTCCTTCTGAAGGCATTAGGTTCTGTGAGAAGAACTGAAAGTCTAAATTGGCTCATGAAAACGGCACAATTTGTCTCAGAGTCACTGCTGAATTTGGGATGCTCAGACAGTACCCACAGCTTTGCCTCACCAGTCACATCTAAGGTAGCAGGAGTCATAGTACATAGATAGAAAATAAGGATGAGTCCCACCATCTGGATATAACTTGATCTCATGGTCCCAGGATCTCGTTTACTCATATTATTATATGCTTAGGAGCACAACAGGACATCAACCAGGATTCGCATTGTCTAAGTTGAGGGTGTAGTTAGGAAACTAGTTCAAACAGCTTGTTTAAACTCAGGCTCTCTCTTTAGTCAATGGAGACTGTATAATCAGTAAAAGCAATTACCATCCTGATAGTAATTCTCCACAGCAAAGAGATATACGTGTTGCCTGTGGATGGAAGACGACGTGTGCAGGAGGACTTCGGAGGGCAATGCAGGGGGTGACCCACAGAGTCAAGAGAAAGCCACCAATGACCAATAACAGTGATGTAAATACATTGTGAAGCAATCTTACAGCAGTGAGCCTACATCAGTGTTATTCGCTGTCTCACCCACATTTCTGGATCTCAGCCTAAGACACCAGAAGGGGCAACATGAAGAAAATGGCAATCATGCAACACAGGAAAGCGACAAGGACACAAACGAAACTGCAGTGATAAGGAAACTTTCAGAATATACCAAGCTTATATTTACTAAGAAATTGAAAATTTTTTGTCTGAGTAAAGTGGATTGAATTAATTCAAAAGTTAGATGGTTGGGCATACCAGTAGGTAGTAAGTTTAAAATGGCTAAAAAGCCTCTTAATCCCTGTTACCATCACCATGGAGGATTAAGGATGACAGATTTTATATAATGTTGAGAATCTCTCAATCCATGTCCTCAGACTCTCATACCTCAGAGAAGGCTGGGAACACGATCTGAGATCTCACCTCTACAACAGAGAAGAAAGTTAATCACAAATCAGAGAACTATCGAAGGGCTGGAGCACTTCCATGGAGACAGGCTGAGAGAGTTGTTCAGCCTGGAGAAGCAAAGACTTTGGGATGAGCTCATTGCAGCCTTCCAGTACTTGAATGGGGCTTTTAAAAGAGGGAGAGTGACTTTTCACATGGGCAGATAGCGACAGGACAAGGGGGAATGGGTTTAAAACTATTATGTCTCCTAAAATATGAGATTTTTAGATTAGATGTTAGGAAGAAGTACTTTACTCAAAGGATGGTGAGGCACTGGAACAGGTTGTCTATATCCCATCCCTGGAAGTGTCCGAGGCCAGGATGGACAGGGCTTGGAGCAACCTGGGATAGCGGAAGGTGCTCCTGTCCATGGCAGGGGGTTGGAATTATCTGTAAGGTCTCTTGCAAACCAAACCCTTCTGTGAGTCTATGTTTGTTTAATTTACTCTTAAAACCTTTTAGTGATGGAGATTCCACCACCTGCCCAGGCAGAGATAGTCTACACTTAGAAAGTTTACCTAATGACTAACCTAAATCTTCCTTGCTACAGTTTAAGCCCATTGCGTCCCATTCTGTCCTCAGTAGATATAGAGAGCATTTCCTTCATTTTTGCAACAAACTTTTCCTTGGCTACGGCCTGTTTTCCTCTCTCACTTCTATTTTCTTTACTCATAAAATTAAAAGTAATCCTAAAATATGAGTATAAAATATTTAATATATATACTGATTCCACAGGCATTATAATAAGCAGGTTATTTGCAAGTGTAAAAATTGCATGTGTGAGATTTTGATTTAGATGCATATTTTTAATTTTCACCGGGATTGTTTGAGTTGTGATGCTTGCTTCAAAAATATTCAGGTCAACCTGTCTTTTCCTCCGACTCTCAAAGGGTTAAGCCCCTGGCTGATAATTCCCTTTGCAAGTCAGATCCTTCATTACAAGCAGAATCCTTAGAAGGGGACATATTTCATTTTTTAACTGGAGCATATCTAATGATCTGGGGGAAAGCCCTGTCTCGTAACATTTGATGTAGCCTCAGACAAGAAGAGCAAGGTGGCATCAGCCTCTTCCTATTTAGTCATGAGCCAAGGAGCTGCACCAGTGTACGAGTGACACGCAGAACACATGCACCAAAGTAGCAGCTCAATCTGTACGGCAAATAACCCTCTTTCGTGGCTCAGCATGGATGCTGGCCCTGAGCTGTACTTCCAGTAATTGACATAGTTGCCCAATGCTAGAAAACAAACTCGGAAACTATTCTCATTAGACGTCCCCCTGGTTTGCTACTCCGTTATTGTAAAACCCAAACACTGAGCTTCCTACCAGCGTGGCTCTGTTTTTAATTAGTTCTGATGGCACTGGGCGACGCGCCAAGGAAAAAAATGAACTTCCTGTGATTGAGGCTTGTTGCTCAGTATGTTGCTTCCTCCACACAGAGATTGTTTTCACAACATTTTCTGAAAAGGAGCTACTGACAGAAATAATATAAGTTTTTACTGCTTTTGATTTTTTTTTTTATTCTGCCTTCCATGCTTATAAAAGGCGGCTCAAAGTCAAGGCTCCCTAAAGTTAATGTGTCATTATTTTGCCTTTGTGTGACTTGGCTGATTAAAGACATCCTAGCAGATTAATTTTTTAACAGAATAAGCACAGGATCCTGTTAAAAAAATTTAAGACCAAAGACTTTTTAGTGGCTCAAATAAATTAATTTGGATATGTTCAGGCATGGGGTGGGGAGGGACTTGAGGCTTATATTCAACAGCATAAGTTGTCACAGTATGAGTAGGGGTGAGGGAAATGGCAGATAAATGTGATTCAAAAGCAGAATTAGTGTCTCCATGTGAGAATGTGATGAGTCTTAGCAGTCTCCTTCATTTCTTCTTATGAGGCTTCTCAAGTTAATCTCATATGAAAGGCTCAAACACAATCACTTTGTTCCAGTGAACTGTAGGCAGGATTCACAGCCAGACACCTATGTTTAAGGATCTCAGAAGGGCATGTCTGTGTTTGTGCCGTCCCTGATTTGAGTCAGAGAAGATGAGGATCCGGTTGATACCATCACTGGAGTCCACAGAGCAGTTAACCTGACCAAATGCAGATAGGTATTTCTTGTGTGAGCTGAATTGCTTTCCAGGCTCCGTTGACTTGTCTGGACAGGACCTCCACTAACCATGATGGGTTAGACAGCTAGAGCAGATGAACACATCCAAATTTCAGATTCCTGACTGCAGACCTACATAAGAGTACGCGTCTGCCTTCAGGTGAGTGTTACTGCTCTCTAGACTCCCATTGACAACACTGATAAGTGCTTGATTAACCACCCACACACATGTATCCACTGCTGTCTGAGATGCCCCCAAGCCTCATCCCGCATCCAGCTGTCTCTCTAGAAGAGCGTGGCTCTCCTGTAAGTTCAGAGTTATATCTATCCATCCCATATGGGTGTCTCAAAGGCCCTTCAATGTCTCAGGTGGGCACCAAAAACTATGTCAAGTCAGATTTGAGCTCACAATTTTCAGTGACAGCAATGAGAGACTGGACACCAAGTACACATACAAGTTCCCATGCTATAATTGCCAAAATTAGACAGCTGCACCAGGGGAGGAATCTCACCTGCTATGCGACTTTCTCTGGATTAATGCTACTTTGTTTGATACACTGGTAGTTCTTTCATGGCTTATTCTGTGCCTTAAAAAATTCATATTAAAGGATGGTTTAGAAGAAAAGAGATAAACTCATCCTGAAAACTTCTTGAACCTGGTTTGTACAGTTGGATGTCAGCTATGACAGCCCGTTTGCCACTGCTCAACTGCTTTGTGGCAGCCTCATTTCTACAGGTAAATAAAGAGATAAAAGAAGCAATCCAGCCAATTAAATTATAATGTCAGTCAAGTCAGAACAAAAACAGAAACAGTGTTTTTCTTTGTCTTTGTACTTCTGGAATTACTTGTTTTACTTTTTAAAAAAGGAGTATGAGATGCATCAAAGCACATTAATGTGTAAGGATCACTCTGATGGCATTTGAGAGCACAACATGCCAGATTTCAGAAATTACCACTACTACAGTGGGTATAAAATGGCATCTGCAGACCATGCAAATAATTGGAGCACTAAACAGGATAAGTGATCTTAATACTATTTCTTAGTTCTGCTTATATTTATTTAATTACTTAATTTTTAGGTAGGAGACAGTATCTCTGAAATACATCTGTAAATATAGAATATCATCACCACTTCAAGTAAATTTTCTTCTCTGTTAAAATAAAATATAAAAGGATATTGAGATAGGTAGAAAATGGTAGAAAATTCTACCAAAAACTGTTAAATAGAAAGACTCCGGAGATTCCTGAGCCATGGATCACCAGAAGCAGGAAAAATTATCTTGGAGTTAGTGCCATGTACTTGGCACCTTATACAAGTCCTTATGCACCCTTTATGGAGCTCAGTCAAACACAGGACACTTGACCAACAGACTCACTCTGCATTCAGTTCATACTGAGCTGATATTTTCCTCCTGTTCCTTGGGAATATCGGATTCATACCCGATTTTGAGTAATGGCAGCTATGGCTTAGACAACTGATGCCTCCCTTGTGACTTTGGTTATCCTGAAAAGATTGCCAGTCAGGATGGCGTTGAAAACTAAAATCCTTCATCTCAGAGCACTGATTTTGGACTCTGGAGAAGTTTAAGATGGAGAGTCTTGAAAGAAATTTCTATGGACAGATGTCTATGTGTTTCAGTATTCCAGGGCCTACAAACACTAATACAGTTGGTCTATCAACCATATTCCAAAATATTGTCCCACCTACTACCCTTATATAAAAGCATGAGCTTGGTTTCCAACCACTCTTACGGAAGAAAGTCTGAGGATACAGAATCACAGAATTGTTGAGATTGGAGCATCTGGAGATCATCTTGTCCCATACCTCTGTTCAAGCAGCCAACTACAGCAAGCTGCATAGTATCAAAACCACACAAAAACTAGATGTCTCTGGTTGAGAGCAGTAATGGGACACATTGTCAGTCCACATCCAAGGCAAGACTTTGAGTCCAGAAGTCATAAGGCACAGGATGAAGTTGCTTCTGGACTCAACACCAGCATGTTGGCTTGTCTTGGCACAGGCACTGAGATGTAACTAAAACCAGATGCAAGGCCAGCTGCTCTTTTCATAGTTTCATTCATTTAGGGTAAAAAGCAAGGAATCTCTCTGGGGCTGGAAACATAACCTAAGTCTTACCTGGAAAAGCAAGTGCAAACTAGGTAGGATATCAATACCTTATTTATCTCGAAAGCTGCTGACCCTTTGTCTCGGCAACTGAACTGAGCCCAGAGGGTTCGCAAAATCACAGAACTGCAGAGTTTGGAAGGGATGACTCAACATCATGTAACCCACTCCCTTGCACAGAGCATGGTCAGCTCTACCAGGTTGCTCAGAGCCGTGTCCAGTCAGCTTCTAAGAAGGGCCTGCTTCTGTCTTATTTGCTCTCACCCAGGAGCCTTCTCTTCTCCAACCTGAATAATCCCAGACCTATTCCTCCGTGTGAGAAGTTAAACAGAAGTTTATGAGTTTATATCTTATTATGTCCCATAGCTATGTCTTGAGTTTGGTCTAAACCAGTGATCCAGGCAGTGATGGATGGGTCACATCAAGATCCTGCTGTGCAGAACTCACCCATGAGCCTGATTTTCTCTCCCAGTATCACCCTGGCCATTATTTACCATTCCTTTATGTTGCAAAATGGTTCCTCAGTTCTATCTCAACTCTAGCTCCAGTCAGAAATCAGTCATAATGGTATTTCAAGAGCAGAAGACTCTGGGGAAACCTCAGAATATCTTTTAATAACTAAAGGAGCTCCGAGAGAACTGGAGAGGATCTTTGGACCAAGGGCTTGGACTGACAGGATGAGGGGGGATGGCTTTAAACCAAAAGAAGGGAGATTTAGGTTCGATATTAGGAAGAAATTCTTCACTGTGAAGGTAGTGAGGAACTGCAAGAGAGATAAAAGAAGCAAAAAAGAGAAGCTTTGGATTCCCCATTCTTGGAAGCGCTCAAGGCGAGGTTGGACAGGGCTTGGAGCAACCTGGCCTGGTGGAAGGTGACCCTGTCTATGGCAGGAGGGTTAGTACGAGGTGAGCTTTAATGTCCCTATCAACCCAAACAATTCTATGATTTTTTGCAATATTTTTTAAAGAAAACATTTCTCAGCAAAAGCAATCCAACCATAAAACCTTTACGATTTTTGATAAAAATCTCATGCGTTTGTTCTGTTGTTTTTCATTTTCTTACCCAGGTCTTGGCGCCTTTTCCTACAAGAATTTCACAGAAAGGCCCTTTCAAATCATGCTTTTTCTGTCTTAGTTCTGCAAGGATTTTGCTGAAAGGTGGTATTTTGTGGTCCTGATGGTATTTTAAGTGCCTAACCCCAAAAAAACATGTAATTCTATCTGCCTCCTTTGTAAATCTGAATTTACAAATGGTTTTGTGGGAGCTATACAGGTTGGCTTAATTTACAGTGTTCCCCCTGTCTGAACAGGGTATCAGAATCTAGTCCTTAAAACCTGTGCATTTAGATTTAGCTTACACAGAGCAAGTCTCAATCTTCAGTGCTGAAATTCCAAAGCAGGCACTGGAGTTACACGAGGGATTAATTTGATTCTGTATTTAGATTAACAGTACTTGTATAAATACTGACTTAGAGCTGATGTCAATCTTTTATGCTAATTGCTAGTTAGACCCATACAAAGACAAGCTTTGCTTGGACCACTTTTGTAAGATTGTTATCTATCTATTGTGGAGAGATTTACATTTGCTTTCCATTAACATTAATAGGAGCTGTCCACATAAATCACTCATCGCCCGTAAGAAAAGATAAAGTCCTACTAAGTTCAGAGAACACAGGCTTTCCCAATTGAAAAATCTATTAATAATAAAACTCCTACCATGTAAATATCTGACATCTGAACTGTATAGTAAATAAAGTGGTCCATGAAGTGATTGCTTCAAGGGGAAGCAATGCTTGGCTAGTTCCAAACTATTTTTAAAAACTCATATAAATCCTCTGGTATTGGTAAAAACATAAATAAAGCAAATAGCTGCAGAGAAAGGAGGAGGAGCAGGAGCATAATAATTTCAGTTGTTATTTTTATTTGCCTTTATTTTGTTCTACAAGGTAGTGACAGATCCAATAAAACACCTTGTTTTACACACAGAGAGGACAAAGATTACTAGAAATTATACAGAAACCTCTTAGCTAATCCAGATGTAACTGGGCATGAGCTCATTTAGGCTGAGAATTTAAAGGTGACCAGATGCAATGCTTGCTGCTTTGCTCCTTGTTGCTGTTCCTTAAAAAATTGATGCAATTTATCTCACTAGGCCAGGAAAACACAGAGATCACTGGCCAGATCTCCCTGGTACCTGGCACTGGGCCAGCCTTGATTATGATCTGTGTAACTCTACGATATGATGACACACAAAAAAACAAAAGCAGAATTGTTATCTCCTTTCTGGTGATGTAAACCTGGATTGATTTTAGTGGGGTTGCAAAAATATATCAGTGAAAAATGAAAAGAACCAAGGTTTGTCTATTGTGTTGCCATCACTTAATCCTCTCTGTACCACTGAGTGCTGTTTTTCGAGGGATTCTGTAAATGGGTTGCCAAAAGCTTTTACCTGTGTTTTAAAATATACTCACACACCTGTTGTTTTGTCATTCCTTCTATACTTAAAAGGGCAACATTGAGCATTAATTAGAAGTCGTTGGTACAGCACTGTGCCATTAAAAGTCACCTATTAGAAAGCAAGCTGGATGCAATGTTACCTTTTGCAATTAATGCCTAATCACTTGACACTAATGAAATGAGCAAAGTGAACATTGTGGGCATACCTGGTGTGTGAGAGAGGGGAACAGTCTTTGTTCAGAAAACACCATTTTGTCTGAATTTAAATATCTAATGGGAATATAACTATTTAAAAATATATTTTTTGAGTTTCACAGATGAATATCTAACAAAATTTTTCTGGTTATTTATAATTAATTTCTTACAGAGAACACATAGTTTTGCCTTTCTAAAGCCACACTGTTCTGTGCCATTGATCATACTTTATTTATCTTCAAGACATCCCAAATAAACTCCTGCCATGACGCTAAGATCCTGTGGTAGAATCCAAATATCTTCTTAGGAATGATGAACAACCTAAAGAAATAACATCTTTAGAAGCAACCGCTTGTCCTGGCAAGTTATCCTGATGGATCCGGTGAACTCTTGGCTTGAAAACTGAGGTTTCAATTTATTCAACCACAAGATCTCTGGATCCCATGCCTCTGTCTCTTTGTTACAATAAAAAGCCTTCCAGTGTGGCATGAAACCTCCCTGGAGAGGCGATTCGGGTTGTGCTGATACAGTTCATGAACTGATTTACTCCATTTGGGGTCTGGCCAAGGTTTTACCACTGGCCTTGGTTATTAGGTGGAGAGGAACAATTCCTCTCTCTTAAGGAACACTGTGGCAGCCAAAGGTTAGATTGATTTTGGCTGCCACACAGCAACATCTTTCCACTTTATCAAATGCCTGATAAGCTTGGATTCACGCTTGGTACTCAGTCCAAACATCCATTGGATTTGTGTAGGAAGTTGGTTGGAAAGAAACAACCATAAGTGTGATAACTTAGAAAACTTTGACACCTGCAGGGATGGATGGGCAGGGTGGGAGTGAAGTGTTGCACTTGGCAAGGAAATGAGAGAAAAATAAAGGAAGAATAAAAAAAAAAACTGGTAAATTCTTACATATTGTGACTTGCAACATCATATTCTGAATAAGCTGCTGAATTATACTCATTATATTTTCAGGGGTTTCTGAGATCCTCTCAGAAGCATTGCTTGGGTTTTATCTGTTCAGTACCCATCACAAGGTAATAAAGATGGGCAGGCAAGCAAACAGACAGGTAGATACTGAGAATATCTTTGTGGTCTCCCTTTCAGCACAGTACCACAAGAGGACTTATAGCACAGTGGCAGAGTGCAGAGCCCTAGATGTTATTTACACAGCTAAAATATAAATGTAAAGAAATCATGGTGTAAATGCAAAAAAACATGGAACTATTTCTCATCTAAGCAGAAGTATATGAATGTGTTTCTGGTGACAATAATTTAATTAAGAAGCTTTATTTGTTACAGACACAGGTCATCCTTATGGTGCGGCAAAAGGATTCAGCAGGACAAAAATAATAAATATAATTATTAGAATAAACCTTCCAAAACAGAAGAGGCTGACAATGAAAAAGAAAGCTTTGTCCTGTGAGTGCTAAGAATAACAATAGACAGCACCTTTAGTAAAAGCGTAGCATTGATATTTTACATCTAAACACTTTCAAGCAACAATGTTGAGACCTTCCATAAAAAATAAACAAAATCCTCCAAAAAAAAATACAGTAATTGCACGTCTGTGTAGACAGACAGGTGTGTTGAAAGAAGAGATGCTGTGATAGAAGAAGAAAATCAAAAAAGAATGGAAATGGCTGATTCTTTCTTTGTGACATATTTTCTCTCTCATCCTTGCATATTTGCATTAAAGTGATTGTGAATAATGTACATTTGACCAGTGCTGTCTGCGGAACTAATGCCTATTAAAGTGATGGGAAGTAGCATATGTTGTGCCTTGGGCAGAGAAAGTCCAATCACCCCCACTGTGTGCAAGTCTCCAACTAAAATGCAGGACAGCCTGGGTTTTATCCTAAATGAACTCAGCAGGGAGAAACAGGACATAGTCTCTCATTCCACATTTAAGCTTCTAAACTAAGGCTTAAAGAGTTAGATTTGGAAAAAGGGAACTGTAACATCCATCATTTAATTTACTCGTGGAGCTGATGTTATTTTATCTTTTCCTGGTGCTAGGAATACAAAGGAAAGCAATGAGGCGGGGGAAGTGGACATGTATGCAGGTTGTTTCAATAACTGAGATGCATTTGGTTTATTTGTAGCAAGGGAAAGAAAAAAGGAAGGGGGAAAAAAGGACAAAAAAGAAAGAAAAGAGTGGAAAAAAAACCCCTTCTCCACTCCTGTTATGCTTTCACATTTTCTGCCAGTGCGCGATTTTGTCCGTAATTGCAAAACGGTTTGGGTTTGTTTGGTTTCACTTTTATGTTCCTGCACTGTACTAGAAATGTTCTGCTATTTGAACAGTTTGTAAAGCTTTTTTGAGTTGTGTTACATAATCTTCCCAACGACCTCCAGCATCAAGTTCAGATCTAAAGCAGTCTTTCTTCTACCTGTGTGAACTTGATAGCTGGGGAAAAAAAAAAAGGCAATTACAGAGCTGTATGAGAATAACAAATTCAGCTGAACTAAGGAAATAAAAATTGCAGAATTGTCATGTTTAGATCTGTAGCAACAAATTTTGCTTCATTACCTTCAGCATTACAAAAAGGAGAGGGGGCAGGGGGTAGAAGGGAAAGGAGGCAAAGCTTTTTTTTATTTTTTTATGTATAGTATTCATAGGAAGACTTTATTTCCCTTTCCCATGAAATAAATCTGTCTTAAATTCAAGTGTATCTCTTAGTGATGTGGAAAAACATTTGCTGCCAATGTAAATCAGGAGCAGTGGCAGTGAAATGAATGGATTGGCATGGGATCCCAATTACAGCTGTGCAAGGTCTGTCTGTCCCACCCAAACCAGATTAGTGCACAGCAGAGAGATGAAATCTTCTTCTTTTTCTCAGCATAAAAGTAAACCGAATAGTTAATTTATTTTGTAATCTTTACAGCAGATTATTAGCATGTCTTAAACATCAATTACCACTGGGTGAGAGTTTGTGGGTTGATACTTACCATCATCTCTTCATAGGGTTTAAACTAAAAGTTCTGACATCAGCTAGAGTCAAACCCTGTCTTAGAGCTACCACTGAAATTCAGATGCAGATTTGTAGTCTGAAATTCAATTACATCCCAGCTTCAAAATCCAAAGTGAGCTGCTTATTTGCACTTCTGCTCAGCTAGTGACTGTAGATAGAAAATATCCATTTTTTTCCTGTTTATTGCTGATGCTATTTAACGTTAAAAGGTAATGGGTAAATAGAAAAAGAAAAAAGAGAGAGAAAATGTATTGCTGAGATAATTACAAGAAGAGGCTATTCCCATTAACAGAGCTTAAATTATGTGATTAGACTTCTATTATTTTCCTCACTGTTGCCTAGGAAATGTACACTGGCTTTGGAAGACTTATTTTACGTTTTATTTCCTCCTTTTTCTTATCTTCCTGAATAATTCCTTAATACCAGCAATACCAATTTTTTTTTCAAAAAAATTGAATACTCAGAGACTCAGCTGTATTCTACCAGAGTGAGCATCCTGCACCCACACTCTGGGGCTCAACACTGCTTTGGGCCACTCCAAGCACGTTTGCCCACAAAAACTGGCCGTGTCACCCAAGGTTCCTCTGTCCTTTCCCTTGCTGTTGTAATTTGGGACTATGGAATTCCACCCTGAGCTGGATCCCCAAGCTATGGAACCTCAGTCTGAGCTGGATCCCCAAACTGATCTTGCTAAAAAGGATGAAGAGAGGGAGACAATGGAAGTTCAGACAAATCATTCAGATTATTTGCTCAGTGAAAAACAACACCAATCACAACAAAAGAACACAAACCCAACCAACCAAACAAGCAAACAGCATGAAAGACAGGAGGGAGATGTGTGGCTTCAGGTAGAGGGTCTTCATACTGCAATACAGAGAGCAGTTTAATCAGTTAAGAGCAACTGTGAGATCACAGCTCTGACAAAAAAATATCTTGTTCAAACATCTGCCAGACTCAACAGGTCAATAAAAGTGTTTTACAGGAGCTGAAGCACATGCAGACCTGACCTTGGCCCTGCCTGGCTCTGTCTACTCCTGGTTACTTTCAGTGGACCTGATCCTGACCCTGACTCCAACACGTGTGTTCACATCCCCATCCCCATAGAGGTGCCCGAGGTCCTGGGCTGCAGGCTGACCCCTTCCTTCTCCAGAGGTGGGATTCAGTTCAAGATTAAGTGACTCAACTCTGAGGTCTACATGCAGTGTCTAAGCAGGCAAGAGTTGTTTCTGCTCCTATCATCAGTGGAGATATAAACAGTGCAGTCAGTAAAGTCATGCCAGGCTCATTTCCCAAAAGACACAGTTTAGCCAGAGTATGATTTAAACTCTCCCAGCCTCCAAAATGAGATGGGTAGACCCAAACTCTGTTTGGAAGACTTCTTGTTCTGTGCTAATTCAGCCAAAACCATTTCCACCTTTGGGTTCTAGCAGTGTTTTATTTCCTAGAAGAGATGTTGCTTAGTTGTCTGCCTTAAAAGAAGATGAATTGTTCTCCAAGCTCCACTGACGGCATTAACGAAGAGTTGGATTCAAGCACTCAGCCATAGGTGTCTAGTGCCACTTGTGATAATGTAGGATATTTAATCAAAAGAGCCCAGGCCTCTTATATGCCCTGTGTCACATTATAGGGTCACAGACTGGTTGGGGTTGGGAGGAACCTTAAACACCATCTAGTTCCAATCCCGCTGCCGTGGACAGGGACACCTTCCACTATAGCCGGTTCAGTATCTAATAACCTGACTAGGATGTAGCCAGCTAATCAGTAGCATCATGGACTTAGATGACTCAGTAAAGCTTGTTTTGGAATTCAGTTATCTAGACTAAATTTGTATATATTATTCAGAAAGGGAATCCCACACTAGAATTCCTGAGTTCACCACTCCCTCCGCCACCTAAAGAAGATGGCAATGAAGGGACACCAGCTCCTGGTGCAGTTGGTGAGAGTAAACTTGCAGTGGAGGCTTTGCTGCAGTGAGAAATTCAACACAATAAACATTTTTCTCCTTTTACTGCATTGTGAGTAGGGTTTGATCCTTCAGAGCTACTAACAGTCTAAATCAACCCACCATTATTTAAAGTTTATATGTTGTCATAGTCAGGTTAGAGACCCATATGCGGCCATTTGAATATGTCCATCTCTTTCTCTTGCTTATTCCCACAAAAAACAATATCTAAATATGTTCCTATTCATCTTGTACACCTGAAACTAGTAAAGAACAAGGAGCAAAGTCCAGAACCAAAGGTGGGTGAAATCTAAATAATTCTAGGCATCAACTTTGACCCCACTTAGAGGGCAGCCATCGTTCCCCTGCAGCAGTGGCTGCTCAGGTTGGATACAGACTGACTACTTCAAACCCATGATATAATATTAAGCTATTTTAAATACAAACTTGATTCAGGTATTCACAACTTAGTGTTGAATACTCTTCTCACTGCAAAAGCCCAGAAGGAGAAGATTTCAAGAGTCCTGAGTGGTGGGAAGAAAAGCTCAGTTGTCTCTCACAAAGTTACATCAGCTCCTACGGGTCTGTGCCATGACTATCTTCAAGTTTAGCCTTGATGCTTCAAGTGCCCTCATTCCCTAGTTTATTTTGATTGTTTTTTCCCAGTGTTTTCTTTTATGTACTTACCCTTTATTAGTTCACTTCTCATAATTATGGCTCTACTTTGGGTGGTATGTTTTAACTGCTCCCCTGACACCAGAGTTCAAGCATGAAATAGTCTCTGGGCAGCCTCTTTGGTGCACGTCCTCCTTAAATATTTTTTCCAAGTTCTGGTATGCATTCACTGCTGCTTGCATTATGCCTCCATCATGGTTGTGTCTTTTCCTGATTCTGCAGACTTTGTAGTTCACATTTAAGAAACTGTGACAGGAAGAAAAAAAATTACAACCTGAAACAAAGGGACGGTTAAGATAATAAAAAATTCTTACAATTATCCAGTCTGACTTTACATATACATCTGAAAGTTATGTAACATGATCGTTTATGATAACCTTCCCCAGACCTATTAAGAAATGAAATGGTGAAAACAAAATGATTAAACCAAGATGAAGTGTTGTGAACCAGAGCTGGCTCAAAATTTCAACTCATAGGCTACCCTAAGGTAATTAGGCTTTTTAAACACCAAATTGACAGATTTTAGGTGCTCCAAGCTCATTCACTATAGCAAAAATTGTTTACAAAGATACCCCAAAATTGGAGACAACCTCAGAGCTATGTTCAGTGCATGAACTCTTGTCCTTTTTGAAGTCAAAGAGATTTTCAGCATTAACTTCAATTGCGCCACAATTTCTTTCCTGGTGCTTTTTGTACAAGCATTGATATGGTTTTGAAGAAAGGCAAAAATTCTGTGACAAACTGAGCTCATAGCTTAGTAGTTCTTTTACCCCATGGGAATATTGTACCTCACTGCTAAAAAGCTTTATAATAAAATGTAGGAGATGGTATAAATAGATTCAGTGATGCCACTAGGTCAGTAAAAAATAACTAACTCCTTCAAAGACGGCTGGACAGTACCACGTCTCTGTGCATCTTGCTTGGTCTTATTTATTGCTAATTTCAAAATGCATCTATTTGTCCTGTGAGTGGATGTGTTTGGCAAAGAAATTACAAGCAGCTACCACCGAGCACAGATGTTCATTGTCATCATTGATAGCAACAAATATCATCAGTCCAGAGCAAGATCACTCCTCTAAGGGGAAAGTATATATAGCTATCATTCAAAAACCTCAGCCTCAGATCCTTGATAGTTCAGTAACTCACAGTTTTGCCAGTGGGGCTGATAGAAGTTTCTTTGTTGTGATGGATGCATTTGCCATTACTCACCATACCGGTTCTCCCCTCCCCTCCAGCTGTTTTACTGTGGTACAATATCCAAAACCCATGAATCTTGCAGTATCCTAGCAGCCCGCTCCGTAACATTCCAGCCTGACAAAATTAGAGCTAATAATTCAAACAAGCTAAAACATCAAATGGGAAAGAGTCAAAGGAGACTTTTCATTAAAAGCATTGACTATTGAGGAACTGGGAGATAAATGGTGATCCAGTAACCATCCTTGTCAGATCAGAAAGCGTCAATGTATTGATTGCCTCATTATCACGGAATTAATTACAGACATATCTTGCTAGATATTTAACTTATAGCTTGATATTAGGACTTTTTTTTCTTGACAAAATCATGAGGTTTTGTTTCAAGACTTCCTGAAGTTTGGGGGTGTTTCAGGTTTGGGTTTTTTTATTTTGGTTTTTTTTTTTTGTTTTTTTGTTTTTTGTTTTTTTTTTTGTTTTGTTTTTTTTTTGTTTTTTTTTTGTTTTTTTTTTTATTTTTCAATTTTTCATGAATTGTATGTTTTGCAAAAGGATGGTGACCTGGAAAATTAATCTCTGGTTATCCATGCAAACAGACACAATATCTCTGCAAATTTCCAGTCTGCCAGCTCCTTCTGAGATATTTCTGTGAACCTATAGCTAGAAGACAAAGGGTTTTGCATCTATTTCACTGGGATCAGTGACTCTATATTCCACAATGTAATGGAATCCAATGACTATGTCTGTGGTGGGCCTGTTGGTAAGCAAGGGACTGCATTGGGAAAGCCAATTTAGTCCACATGATTCAGCAGGTGGTCACAACTCTATTAAAAAAATGAGTTTCAATGATCTCAAAATCAAGCACCAACTTCGTGTTTAAGTGTATATTGAGGATAATTACAAGATCGGCTGCCTTTCCAGTTCGGGGATCTACCTGAGATCATTATCTCTGAATGGTTCCCACCTAAAGCCAACAACAGTGGGAAAACTATTCAAGGTCTAGAAGTGGCTCCCAGGGCAGAGGTGGAGTCACCATCCCTGGATGGACTTAAAAGATGTGTAGATGTGGCACTTGAGGACATGTGGTGAATTTGGCCATGCTGGGGAAAGCTTGGATTCGATGTCCTTAGAAGTCTCTTTCAGCCTAAACAGTTCTATGTTTCCATGAGCTAACAGTGCACTGATTTAAATGTAACATTTCAGAACAGAAGCCACATGTGAAATAAGGGCTTGTGAGTTGTTACTTCTGCAGTTTTAGCAAATTTTTTTTTAATTTGGTTAACATTGTTCTATTTGATAAAATTGATCTGATGTATCATCTCATCATTCATTTATTTCCAAGTGCCCACTTATACAGATATGGAAATACTGGTACGGGAAGACTAGGCATCTTTTTGTAAGTTCTTTCAGGAAAATAACCATAGGAGCAAACCAGCTTGAGTGTCTAGGTAGACAGGGCAGCTTGGTTTTCAGTAAGCTCTTTTTCTGTGCTATTATCAAAACATCACTTTGGTATCTTATTTATGTTCTTATTTTAAAATGATTTATTTTCTACTTTGATCTTTGAAGGTGTAATAATGAATCTGGAGTAAATAGGGTGAAATCTAATATTGGATCATATCTGCAAGTACATCAGAGAAATCGTTAAAAAATTCAATGCTGTTAGACTTTGCAGGTTAATTTATCTTTGTTTCAATGATGTAAAAGGCCATGTGGAGACAAAAACAAAAATACATTATTTTCCAATGTGGGAAGGTACAGGACTTTCAGGGGTGTTTATGATTTTGACTGTTTTTACACAAGAGATGCAATTAACATGTTGTTAGTTCCTTTTTTATTGTTTGGTGGCTTTTTAAGGTAAAACTGTTCTCAGTGTTTGATTTCAGGTCCAGAGTGAAAGACAAAAAGATCGAGGAAACACATATTTTACTTGCCAGGTTCAGCTGTGGAGATCATGTTGCTGAGGCAGAACCAAAGACGGTCACAACTGGCAAACTGTCTCAAATCACTCCTTAACTACACATTCCCTCATCTGGGTTTCATTCACAACTTCTTCCACCTCAAGCATATTTACAGCTTTTGGAGGCTGAATCCTGTTAAATTGCACCATTGGTAGCTCCTTCACACGCAGAAACCATACTTGATCTTAGCTCCGTGCTGCAAGAGTGCAGAAACCACAAAGTCCAAATTGAAAAACATCCCTTTCCTCTCAGTTTCAATGCCGGACAATCCTGCTCACTGACAGAGGAAGAGAGGGATTACTATCCTTTGAAGGAAGCAGCCTAAGAAACCAAGGCCATGTAGTCTGAGAGCAGACAGACACTTGTTGGCTGCGCTGAATTTGTATCTACAACTTGCATTAGGCATTGTCTGTTTAGGAACAAGAGTAAGGGAGACACTTCTGAATCCAGATCTTTACAACTACACCTCCCATCACTTTCATCCATCTCTTAATATCTGTGGGTGCTTTCTTTTTCATAATAAAGTACAACTTGTAAAATAATAATAATTACCTCATAAGACAGATATGAAGCTTAATTAAATAAAGGCTGATTATCAGAAACTTGGAGCATGTGCAGAGCCTGTTTGCTATAGCTTTTCTATTGCTAAGCTTTTCTGCAGATCAAGCCTGGGCTGTACAAGAAGTGATATGAATCATCTGTATCAAAAGAAATATGACTCATTCAAGGCAGAGCCATCCAAGACCACAAATGAGACATTATTTTGATAATGAGAGATTTATAGCGGAGACACAGGCAGAAGGATCTCCTGGTTCTTTTAACCCAGGCCCTATTCTAGGCCCCTCCACAATCTCCTTAAAAATGTAATAATCTTCACTTGAACATCTTGACTGAGAAGGACTAGCCAGCAATTCACAGAAGATAGAAAGCAGATGAGCCTCCGTCATTTTTACACCTAAACTCAAACCAGACTTCATCAAGTTCCTCTGTTCTTTTACTGCTGGTTGCAAGCTGAGACTGGAAGTGGAAATGCCAAAGCATCCCAAAGACAGGCAGTATTTGTGATGGGATGAGAAGCAGATGTTGAAGAAATCTCTGAAGAGATGGTCTTCTCACAGAAATATCAGTGTTTTTTGTGCAATTGAAGCCCAAGTCTTCAACAAACAGGTGTATTCAGCCTCCACGCCGAAAGACCTCTGTTTAAAATGCCTTTTGTGGCACATCTAACAGCTCCACAGTCATTGGAAATATCCCAGAGCATCTCGAAGGGATCAGGACCAACACATAAGTCACTGACTCAAGTCATCTATGTACCTTGATTTTAACTGCCCAACTGAAGATAAGTTAAAAACTGCCTAATGAAGGTGCCCTGTCCACATCAGGAGCTTGAAACAAGATGATCTTTAAGGTCCCTTCCAACTCAAAGCCCCATAAAACCTGGCCTTGACACTTTCGAGGATGGGAATGTGTCTGGAGTTAGGAACAGACTGAAATCCATCCCTCTCCTGTATCATTGTTTTATTTTGTGGTATCAAATTGGATGTTGGGCCAGAATTCTTAATACACCTTAATTCCCGTGGAATTTAATGCACTTATTGGCCTCATCCAGTTTTGAAGTTAACTGCACTGAAGATTGTTCAGCTTCTGTAGTGAGAAGACTTAACTGCTGTGAATCAAACATGATCAAATAGAGAAATCCATTGTACTGTCTCATTTTAAAAAATGAAAGCCATAGGTGTGATTCATCTCACCTGAGTGTCTTTAAAGTCTTGATTATTTTAGTCATGCTAACACACTTAAAGGTATAGTGATCACCTGCAATTAAAACTGTAAGTTTCCCAGCTAAGAAAAATAGACTCTTTCATCAAGTCTTTCATCTCAGCTATGTTAATTCATATTTTAGGTTTACTGATCTCAGAATTACTTGCCTTCCCCACTGCATACAAAGTGAACCCATAACAACCTCCTTAAATTTAGACTTTTAAACTATAAACAGCTAAATTCCATCTGAAAAAGGCACTGAGGCATAATTTAACACCTTTACTCTAACCAGAAACCTGGCCGCAAGCATCTTCTGACAGAATATTTTCAATAACATATTTGTTCATGGAAAACTACTTTTTAAAAGAAAAAAGTAAATTTAAGAATGAATGAGTTATATTGAAAGTTTTATGGGTCTACAAGGAGCTAACAGAACGTAACATTTTGACTCAAGAGGTTTTTTTAAGGGGATCAGACCAAATGGGTATTAAGTGAGGATACTGTAAACACATTCATAAAATATTATTTCTTTTTACATATACATTATCTTCATGATTGCCATAAACCTGAGTATTAGTATTTTTGCCTTGAATTCCTGAAAAATCTCAGAGTGCTTTATAGTGATTAATTAATTAATTATAGCTCAAACCCGTTCTCATGGATAAAAAAACTGCCTGATGTGTTCCCTGAGGTACGGAGTCCCTTATGGTTACTGAACAAAGGGAAAAAAAGGAAATCTTTTTGCCTCCAGCTTTGCCCCCAGGAAGACACTTTCAAAGTGCACCACAGGGCTCAGGCTACAGTTTTTCATCCCAACCCTTCTGACCAGTTACCTGTGTATATCTGAAACTGCTGGTGGAAGGATTCATGCAATGAAGAGCAGCTCCACACTCCACCAAACACATTGTTTTAAAATAAATAGATACTTCACTCCCATTTATTAAAGCCAAAAGGGATTTGGAAACAAATTTCATTTCCTAAACAACTGGAGATTTCTCAATAGATTTGAGGTGTTTCTTTCATGTGAGGGACACATGAATCTCATCTCACTAACACCTATTAAAGATGGCACTAAAGTCAGTGTTAAGCACTTGGACCAAACCAGTCATCCAGTTTCTGTGTATGGATTCAATACAAAAGAATTAGGAACCTCCAGACAGTGAATCACTCTGTCCTAAAGCAGGTTGCTTGTTGATTAACCAGGACTAGGAGTCTAATCTATACGCAACCAGCATGAAGCGAGCTTAATTCCTTCAAAAACAATCAGCTACTGCTATAATGCAAGTCTTACCCAAGTTAAATCAGGCTCTTTTAGTACCAAGTCAACCAGACCACTTGTTTCAAGCCCAAATAAACATCTCCAGTAACAACCAAAACCAAATGTGAGAATTACCAACATAAACGCTCATTTTGATGAAAAAACAAATCCCTGTATTCTAAGGCTATTTGACTTAAATCAAACAACCAGCTAACCTTTGAACCAGCACTGGGAAGTTTCCATTCCAAAGAGAACTTTAGGAATCCATGCCAACAACCTACACTCCATCCCCAGTTGGCAGGAGGTTGGCAGGGATACAAAAAAACATGTTAACAATGCTGCTTTTTTTCTATATATACAGTAAACCTTATGTGTATCAACACACTTGTTTAAACAGCTTTTTGAATCTGACTCACAATCTTCATGAATACATAAAAAGTTCCAGATGTTAAAATGTCCCAGGACGTGCATTTTAACCAACTTTGTTCTGCATTTGTAGCCTGACATGCAAAGAGGGCATATTGATTAGAATTACTGGCATACTTACTGCTTCAGTTTTCCTGCTTCCTACTGAGTGGTATTTGCCATGGAATGACTTGTCTTTGTGCTATTTATTCCTAGCATGCTGCTCTTGGGATCCTGGATGCTTTGGAAATTCCCTTTTCAGCAGCAGCTGGAGAGTTGAAAAGGGGAGAAAGAAAAAAGAAGGGGGAAAAGCAGTCTGTGACTTCACAGGTGCAGTGAGGGTGAGGTTGAGGGGAGGAAGAGAAGAGAGTGAGAAGAGAATGTGTTTTCCCTTCTCTGCCTTTACAGGAGCTGACCAGATAATGCCCAGGTCTGTGCTCAGCTCAGCTCACCATCGGCATGTCCATGGCAGAGCCTTTGCACCGGTGCAAAGTCACTGTTTTCTTTAACTCTTACCCATTATTAAATTTAAGACTTGGAATCCCCTGTAGCCATTTGCTTTCATTAACAGTGAGCATGTGCACACAGCCAGAAAATCTAGGGCCTGGGAGAAACACACTGCAGAATGTTACAGCTTCAGCAAAAGCCTGATAGAAGTGAGGTATCCTGGATGATTTGCATGAGAATTATCATAAAGGCTTAGTGGAGCTTAAAATCAGATTTTGTGACTCTTTCTGACCTTGCTTGCATTGATGCCATACCAGTGCCACACTTCTGATTTTGGTTTAGCTACTTCTGAATATGAATAAAAAAAATTTAGGTGGATCTTTTTGAAGTGTCCTAATTATTCTCTTATTAAAAAGGATGAAGCACTGAGCTCAAGGTCTGTAAAGGGTTGATGGATCCTGTGCTCCTCTATACTTGGAGTGGCGTCTTAGAATGTTATCCAGTTCATTTATTGCAAACACCCAAAACAGGCACCACAGAAAGCAGCAGGTACTCACTCGATGGAGGAACCCAAACGATGATATTTAGGCTCCCTGATGAGTCAGCTGGCACCATCAGTACCAACAAAGAGCTCTCCAGGGACTATGTGCATGTTTTACTCTGTGACTTTTCAGTGAACAGTGCATACATGATGACAGGAGCAGGAGTCTTCCATCCCAGCACACAAGCCAGCTGCAAAGCAATTTTCCCTCTTTTTCCCCTGTTCCCATAAAATTTGCATTCCTCCCTGCAGAACAGCCTGTGCCTGGTGTTAGCAATGAAGAATAAGTCCCTATTTCCTTCATTTTTTCGTCTTTGCCCCAAATCTCCTGCTATAGACTAGATTTTGATGTGGAAGATGCCTTCTGGGCAAGGCAAACCATGTGTTCTTCAGGACCACGATGTTTTAGCTGAACTCATCCTGGCAGAGTTAGGAACAGCCTGTGCAAGCCTGGCTTGGGCACCTGACACCATGGATCAGGCACAACAGCAGCTGACTCAGCAGGGGCACACACAGCCCCAGGTACCATTTAGGGATAAATGAGAGGTGGGCAGGTGGGAGGATTTTCACAAACTTGGCTACAGCTGTGAGTGAAGGGTCAGAAGTGGGGCAAAATAACCTACATTTAATCTCTTAACTCGAGCTTCTGGGGTTTCTGATTAAGATTAAACTTAAGTGTGAGCTGACATGCTCTCTTTGCTCCTCCAACTACCTCACATAGCACGATGTTTAATACTTGGAGAGCCACAGGCACCTGTATGTTGACTCAAACACTGAAGTGCCTTTACCTCTAACTGAATCCCACCTCCCTTTATCTCTGAATGATACTTTATGTATTTGTATGCTTGGCTTCATCTGGCACTGGCAGTGCCAAAATACAGCCAAAGGATTTAGGTGTTACCCAAGTGGTGGGAAGGAGGCCTCATGTGCCATGATTTTGCCTAATAGAGGCAACAAAAGGACAGATAAAGGACGCTGTAGCAAAATAATTAATGCTTAAAGACTTCAGGTGTACCAAAGCTCGAACAGGTCAAAGCCTTTGGCTTCTTAATAATTAGATCAGCAATCTAATGTAATGCATCTCAAACACTGCAGACATTTATTCAGATTGCAGGCATTCCCCACAGGAAGAGTGAATTAACCTCACCCAACTTTAACCATCAGAAAGTCAGACATTCATCTACACTGTTTAATCAGTTCCTCTTACAGCCAGTGGAGAAAGACACAAACCTCTAGAAATGGCCTCATCCAGCCCAGTATAAGTGACATGAGCTGCTCTCTGGAGGATCCTGTCTGCTTCCGTTGACTATTGAGACGTGATCAACACCTTAGACAACCAGCTTGGATTAGGAACCTGCCACCTAGACATGTAATATTCCATGAGACTCACCTTCCCCCAAAATATTCAGGATCTCTTTAAAAATCTCATGAGTGTTGTTGCACTAAAAAATACTGCTTTTTCATATTTTTGCTTCCCAGAAGCGAGTTTTGATTTCAAGTGTATGTCTTTTGCTCTAACAGTGATTCATTGTCATTCTCCTCTTCCCCTGTTTAAACACCTGTAAGTCTGCACGTATATGCATATACATACTACATACATGAACTGACTCTATCTGCATGTGTAATGCAACATGTGTGTATTTTATGGCATTTGATTTCCTATGAACAGGGAAATCTGACAAAGTCTCCAAATTTCTGCACTGAACTCCAGGCATGGAATACTTTTTGTATTAACTATTCATACAATCATGGAATGGTTTTAGTTGGAGGGGACATTAAAGCTCATCCAGTTCCAAATCCCCTGCCATGAGCAGCGACACCTTTCACTTGTACAGCTTGCTCAGATGAGGGGACTCTGTTAGAAATTAAAAGCCTTACCAAATTATTGTTAATTTTGTATGCTTGAGGGTTATTTTTAAACCACCTTCTCCCAGGTGCTGTAGTTGGCTTGTTCTGGGATACTTAAGTCATGTAAAACCTTGAACCTGTCTCATCACTTCTTCCAAACTGAAGTCAGCTAAAGTTTTTAAAGTTCACACTTGAAATTAACTTCTTGTCTACTGAGTCTTATAAATGTTCTAATCTTTAGCTTGTGCTTCTGACCTATGGACAGTGGCTGTCAGATGCAGAGTTAAAATAATCATCTTTTTTCATCATTTGAAACCAGAAAGAAAAACAAACAAAACCAAAACAATAACAACAAGAAAACAAAAAGCAACCAAGACAAAAAAAGAAGACAATATATACATGGTCTGTTTATATTCTAATAATATCAGATGGACTTTTTTTTTTGCAGGAAAATAAATTACCAGATAAATAGCTTGCTTGGATACTAAACAGATTAGCCCTTCATGCCATTAAAAGGGAGAAAACTACTTTGCAACAGGAAAATTATTTTTATATCTGCAATCTCACCTGGTGCACTTCCCTTCCATCCTACTGATAATCCCAACATACTTTTTATTAAGAGCAATTCCAGACCCCATTATTGTTCCAAGTTCTGACATTCACATAGGAAATGAAAAACTGCCCCAACCTTCCTTCCTGCTTATAAAGTCCTGGAAGAGGTGGATAAGACCACAGAATCTTTTGACTTAGGGTAGATTTTTTTCTGCATTTGCATAAATCCCCCAGGCAGGCAGGAAGAGACAATATTTCAAACCCAATCCCAAATATTTCATTTGGAGCGGTTATCTCATAATTACAGAGCTGTAGCCAATTAGCAAAAATAGAAACTTGTGGAATAATTCCGTACTGTTAGAGCTGGAGGAAGGGATGGGGCTGATGGGCTTTAACATGTATTATATGCAGATCTACAGTCCTGGACTAAACCAGGCAGTGCCACGGAGTGACCAACGGTTCCTTTGCCTGGAGGGTACACACACCCTGGATGCATTGATCCAAACACCTTTTCCTTGGGAAGAAGTTTTCTATTGTGGAACAACCATTGCTGCCATGGTGATTTAATAAAACAATGAAATATTATGGGCAATCTGAGGCACAGGCTTTATTTGCCCACCAAAAATGCACCGAGAATTTGGAAGGAATATAATTACCTGTGGCAGGGGATTAGTGTCCACACGCAGATCTCCCCTGGAAGCATGATAACTGCAGGGGAAAAAAGGTCTTTTCTTTAACATCACCTGACCCACAGAATCTGCAATAGCAAGAATCCCCAGTGTCATGCGGGCCCAGAATAGAGTGAGGTGAAGATGGACCTCTGGGTATCTGCAACTCCTGCTGGGAAACTTCCTTTGAAAACCCCTCAGACTCCTCATTCCCTCAGCAGCTGATTGGACTTGGTGATTCAAGGTTATTCCTGCCTCATGTCTTATTCTTGAAGGTCTCCAACCTGCTAATTTGCTGGTCTGCCACTTGCTACTTCTGTTTTTAGGACACAGAGTGCTCAAGCGTTTTACAGGTGAACACTGGAGGCCATGGTGAGGAGGGGATGGGGCAGAACTTTTCCATCTTCATGATATATTTGCCATTTATGAACCAGATATCTCCTGTGGCAGCTCTCTACGTAAGCAAACCTTAGGAGCTGGACTTGATAAGCCTTGCGAGTCACTTCCAACTCAGGATATTCTATGATTCTAAGCTCTGCAGCATTTTTTGCAAGTGAAAATTTGAGTATCTTTTTCCTTGCCGTAAGATCAGATCCTGTCCCTGAGTACAACAACAATCGCAGGGTTCCCTGTGATCACCGGCCTTTTGACCAAACAAAAGTGTAAGGGGTTATCTCATACAGTCTAAAAGGTCCCCTCATCACTTCCCAGGCTCAGGAATAAGGAACAGAGTTTCAAAGCATGGCTGTGTCTACAGTGGGTTATAAGCAGAGCTGCCACAAGCACAGGATGTTTCCTATTCTCTGTGCCACACAAAAAGTTCCAGTGCAAACTTCTTGTAGACCACTTATAAGGTCTCTGGGAAGAACTTAGAGCACCTTCCAGTGCCTGGAGGAGCTCCAAGAGAGCTGGAGAGGGACTTTGAATGAGNGGAGGCCATGGTGAGGAGGGGATGGGGCAGAACTTTTCCATCTTCATTATATATTTGCCATTTATGAACCAGATATCTCCTGTGGCAGCTCTCTACGTAAGCAAACCTTAGGAGCTGGACTTGATAAGCCTTGCGAGTCGCTTCCAACTCAGGATATTCTATGATTCAAAGCTCTGCAGCACTTTTTGCAAGTGAAAATTTGAGTATCTTTTTCCTTGCCGTAAGATCAGATCCTGTCCCTGAGTACAACAACAATCGCAGGGTTCCCTGTGATCACCGGCCTTTTGACCAAACAAAAGTGTAAGGGGTTATCTCATACAGTCTAAAAGGTCCCCTCATCACTTCCCAGGCTCAGGAATAAGGAACAGAGTTTCAAAGCATGGCTGTGTCTACAGTGGGTTATAAGCAGAGCTGCCACAAGCACAGGATGTTTCCTATTCTCTGTGCCACACAAAAAGTTCCAGTGCAAACTTCTTGTAGACCACTTATAAGGTCTCTGGGAAGAACTTAGAGCACCTTCCAGTGCCTGGAGGAGCTCCAAGAGAGCTGGAGAGGGACTTTGAATGAGGGCACGGAGTGACAGAGAAAGGGGGAATGGCTTCCCATTGCCAGAGGGCAGAGTTAGATTAAATATCAGGGAGAAATTCTTTGCTGTGAGGGTGGGGAGGCCCTGGCACAGGTTGCCCAGAGAAGCTGCGGTTGCCCCATCCCTGGAAGTGTCCAAGGCGAGGTTGGACAGGGCTTGGAGCAACCTGGGCTAGTGGAAGGGGTCCCTGCCCATGGCAGAAGATTGGAATTGGATGATCTTTAAGGTCTCTTCCAACCCAAACCATCCTGTGATGCCACAACTGTGTTCCTAAATTACATGCATGCAAGTATGTGGATCCCAGCTTTGCATGGAGATTCAGTGTCAAAGGATGAGCAAATTTTCCCTTCTATGTCAGCTGGAGGCCAGCTGGAAGGAACAATCCAAATTATCAACTCTTTCTGTGTGAGATCCCTGATGCAGAAGAAGTGCCATGTCACCACTGCTGGCAGTCAATCACTTATGTCCCAGTCCCCTTGAAATAAGCTGGATCTCTGGACATAGTTGGATAAGAGGCAGGGAGAGTCTGCAGTTTCTTGGATACTGCACAGTGTAGGACTAAGTAGGTTTATTCCTGAAATGGGTGAAAATGTTGAAGATCATGTCCAGAACAAATATGTCAAAGCAGAGAGGATAAAATGCTCCTGCCCATCAGATTTCCCTGGCTATAGGAAGTCCACCTGTGGGTGTTTCCAGCCCTGCCTACACTCATGGTGTTTCTGCCTACTCATAAATTGGCCCTGTGCGGTTATCATCAGAATTTGACTTGGTTACTGCCAAAATTTCCTTTTCTTTCCATATATATACTACCAGGAAAATTATTTACACAGGGTTAATAAAATCGCATCCTTGAAGGAGATCCTGTGTCACACTGGTTGTAACCTATCTCAAAGGCAGGAGTAGGTGCTTTGCTATGAAAATTTAAGGAATATTCTCTGTTGCATCAAAAGGCCAAAAATGTGAATCAATTACTTTACAGTGGACAGCAACAAAGAAATTAAGGCCAGGCCCTCTTTCTACTGAATCAATTATAATTTTGCTTCTGATTGAAATGAAAGCTGAATCAGACTTCATAACTACTTTCCTGAGTGCTTTAATAGCCAACCCTGTGTCTTTATAATGCCTGTATTTATATGGCTTATTCATTTAACAACATCCTTTCCCCTTCATTTATGTTTACAAATAAACAGAAATTGTTGAGCCAATGCCTAAAAAAAAAAATGTAAATATTTGCTACAGTAACAACTAAAAAATAGGATTCTCCTCTGGCCCTGCATTTGTTAAGGATAAATTGGGTCCAGTAATTTTTATTGCACTCATTATAAAAGAGACCACACACTAGTTTCTTTTAGAAATGTTTAATCAGGGCTTTAAAATTATTAGCATGGCTCCTAGGACCTGCAGCACCTTGGGATGTACAGAGGGTATCTACTGAAGGGTCTCACTACTTCCCCTCCTGATTTGCTCCAAAAAAATACATTTACTGGTGTGATTACAAAGAGGTGGGTATGGAAGCACTGCTTGTTGCAGCCTGACACCAGAAGGTGTGATATTGTCTATTTTTGCATCAAAGTCACCCAAATGAAGAATAATCTGCCCCATATGGATACTGATATGACTCGATTGTGCCATTTGGGCCAGATGCCAAGGAAGTGGGGTCTGATAGCTCCAAGCTGTCTGCTGCGGAGGATGGACTTATAAGTCCTTATGTTACAAATGTTTGAGTTTCCCACTGTTTGAATATTTTTTTCCTTCTTTTTCTGAAGTCCAGAAAGGCTCACCAGAATGGACAAATCCTGGCATATTTTTCATCTTTCTTGTGAAGTTTCTCTGATGTCCTTTCCACATCTTCAAGCAAAATGACAGTTGGCTAAATGCCACCCTGCTTTTTTTAAAAAAATGGAATGTGAAAGCAAATAAAAAATGAAGCAGTTTAAAAAAAAAAAAAAAAGGAAGAACAATGAAAATGAGGAAATTAAGATCTAGAGTAATATAATTAACAGAATGAGAAGGTTAGGAAATTACTAGGACGGCCTGCAATTTTTTCACATTTCATTTTGATTTAGGAGAAACAAGGAGGAATCAAGACAGAAAGGCCAAGGAACTCGTACAGCTGACCTTACCGGTGTTCTTCCTCAAATCCAGGTCACACTTCAACTCTTCCTTGTGCACTGCATCTTGTTATTCTGCTACCTGGCAGAGCAATGAGTATGTCGATGTTGAAAAGCAAGCCAAAAAGTTGTTCTATACAAATGCTAAATGTTGTTGTTGTCATATGAAAACTGCTGTTCCACCGATCTCACAAGATGAAAAGGGAGCCTGGTGTGCCTCTGACTGGGGACACAGCCAGATCAGGCTGAAGTCACACACAAACTGTTGCGTGGGCGCTTCAGGACCCTGCCATAACAGGGTCTATAAAAGCAATATATGGTTTCAAACCACAGATCATGGCCAGCCCGTAGAAAACTTGCTCACATTTCAGCCTGCAGGTTAACCAGGGAGACTTGAGAGATGGAGGGACTTCTGTCCCTGTTTCTGGTGTGACTGCCAGAAGCTCCTGCTGCACTTTACACCTCCAGAGACCATGGGGAAGGGAAAAAACACCTCACAAATTTTCAGCTGGTGAGTGCATCGGGAAAGCCTCTCCCTCTCTCACTGCCACCACTCACACCCAGAGTTATGGTCTCTAATAACCTTTCACATGGCCTGAGAAAGGCCTGGCCAGTTCCTCTCTTTTCCCCATAATAAGAAAGAGCAGAAGAAACTTTGCAGTTTATGGACAATATAATCTCATTAAAGCTTCACCATGGCTTCCAGAAGTTTTAATAAACCAGCTGGTTAATCACAATAATCTCCCTCCCCCCCTCCACTTTATGGAAAGATCCTGCGGTCAGGAAATATAAAACTCTCAACACGTTGACCACAGCAAGGATTACAGCCTCATGCAGTGACACTTTTCCAACTGGAGATCTTGTGTGCTGCACAAACCTCAAACAACCTCATAAACAAGTTCGAAGCAGACCTAACGCCAGGCTTGCCAAGGAGAACATCAAGAGTGATTCTGTTAATGAGGTCTGGCTGGAGCTGAAACACCTCTCCTAAGTGTGTTATTTTTAATCAAGTCATTTCCAACAGGAACCTTTATGGGAGTGTGCACTGATTCATTCCTTAAAATTTACACTTGAAGGCCCCAGTCTTTGGCCACTGATGTCACCAAAGGCTTTGGCAGTGATGGATGGGTGTTGAAGCAGACATCACGCTCAGTGACTCAAAGCCCACAGCTCAGACCCGAATCTATGTCCTCAGACATAGGCTGAGGACCTCAGAAAAGGCTGGGAACATAATCCAAGAGCTTGCCTCTGCAACAGAGAAGAAAGTTAATCACAAATCAGGGAACTATCAAAGGGCTGGAGCACTTCTACGGAGACAGGCCGGGAGAATTGGGGTTGTTCAGCCTGGAGAAGGGAAAGCTTTGGGATGGCCTCATTGTGGCCTTCCAGTGCTTGAGCTGGGCTTATCAAAGAGGAAGAGAGACTTTTCACATGGGCAGATAGTGACAGGACAAGGGGGAAAGGGTTTAAAACTATTGTCTCTCCTGAAAGATGGGAAACGGTGTCACTTCCAGTCCATAACCACTTCTATTCAAAGTGTACCTGAAGTAAGAGTTGATTTTTCCCAGAAAAAGGAGATTTAAGTTTGGTGTCCTGCTCCACTTGAAAGATTTCAGGCCTCTGTCTCCCAACAAAGCCCCTTAAACCACCAGGCTACTTTAGGAAAAAAAGCATTCATCTCCTCATGCTGCAATTAAGTGACTGTGAACAGGAGTGAGGAAACACGGGAGTCTGATTTCCCTTTGGACAGCTACTTTGCCCCCTAGACCTGTCTTTGTATTACAAACAGTTGCAAGTGTTAAATGTGGAGGCCACATCCAAAAGCCCTCTGCTGCTGGTAGACACCATGTGTTCCTCCTGTGGCAGCAGAGCAACACCAAGCACCTGCAACGGTGTCAGAACACAGGTACTGTGAAACTTGAGCTCATGTCTTACCAATTAGGTCTCAGAAGCTGAATCCTCTTAGGTCAAGCAAGTTAAATCCACTTGCACAAGAAAATACAGCACAAGGAAGGAGGAAACTCCACAGCAGCAATGAGACTGCTGGGAAGTGCAATTCTTTATGTCTGAAGACCTCAAATTTCTTCTCAGCATAAATTAAGCAACAAAAATCATCTTTTTGCCACTTATCTCTGCCTAATTTAGCAACTTTTCAGATGTGACCTCTTAGTCCATTGATGGCATCACTAAACATTTATACAATTGATAACATCATCTTTGGGTCCTCTAGGTGTCTGTAAAGTGCACTGAGAAACAAAGATGTAGAAATTATGTTCATCCAGCCAATCTAGGTACTCAGGTCAGGGTGATATGAGGCACTCACTGGAAGTTCTCTCTATCCATGTAGAGGGAAGCTTTGCAATTTTTACAGGTGTCTCCCTATAGTGAGATTAACTTCAGTCCTTAGCAAACAACCAGAATATGGCTCTCTATCCCCATTTATGAACATTAAAAATGAGGGCTAAAGCGGCTGTGCCAGTGGAGCTTAGAAAATACGGCATTTTTTCCTTATTCTCATGCCATGTCTCTCACTCAACCGCTTTGTTTCTCTAAAAGTTTTCTACTCCTGGAAATTTACTATTTCTGGATAATGGTTCCCAAGTAGTTGCTTAATTAAAGCCCCCAAGTAGCCAGTTTTATTCCAGAATTCTGGAATAGCTATTCTGGTAAATTCTGAAGTGTCAAGAAGCCCTAAGGCACGTGAAGAGAAGTGTGTGCCTGTCTCAATGAGAAGCTGTTAAAAGGAAGGTGAAAATAACGGGAAACTTTCATATATTGGTAAAAGGCAGTGAGTGTGTTGCTGGTAACATCACTTTAAATCATTCTGGCACATAAGCAACTGGAGCTGCACAACTAGTTTGGAGGGGAAAAGAAGGATTGAATTAATGCACCTTCTTTTTTGATTCACACATGGCCTTCAAGGTTACAGTTTAGTCATTATTTGAATTAACATTCCAAATAATTTCTTGGAGGCATCTCAGTCTCAGGTCTATGAGCTGTTGATTGTACGTGTTTGATACATGAAAATCAAGCTGTGTTAATTAGTTTTGATTTTACATATAGTTTATGATGTGTTAGCTCTTTGCCTTGATTGGATTAATGCAGCTCTTAGAAACACATGTTGTGCATGAAAAAAAAGGTATTTTCAAGTGCCTCTGACACAAAAAATAGTTGGAAATTCCTTGTTTGGGCAAATTTTCCTGCAGTAAATCTACAAGTCAAACTATACAATAAAAAAATTTATGCACTGGGAGCCCAAACAGGGAAACAAAATACTTGCAGTATTTTATTTGAGCAAGAAGCCAGTGTTTTGTAGACTAGCCCAGCACTGTTCACTATTGGGTTCACAAATTGCATCCACTAATTTTGTAGCCCTTGTTCCCGGCACTGAGAGTCCTTTGCTCATACACCAGCCCCATCACACACACACACACACACACTGACCTTCAGCTTCAATCATGCCCTCCTGCCTGCACTAACATGTACTCACTCAGACACTTTCACATTGGGTTACATGCCCAACTCCTGGCACTCACATCCAGTTATGTCCAGAGTGTTACACCCACACTTAATTACAATCACCCTCACACACAATTACACCCTCACACTCCCTATTCAGCTACACCACCAGTGCTGCCCACCTCCCCCCACGGTCAATTATCATCACATGTGATTAAACTTGCAGTTCTGCACCTGTAATCCTCCACTGGCATTCGCATCCACTTATGCTCAACAGCCCTCCCTGGGATGCACGTCTGCTCGCCACATTCTTGCATGCATGGAAACACTGGGTTTCTTCTTTCATTCTGACAGTGAAGTGGATTTTTTTTTAAGCTTTCCTTTCAGTGGCACAAAGGGCACCCACTTCTTGCTGAGAAACAGAAAGACTTGCTGTTCCTGTGGACTCTTGCCCTCTCAGAAAATGACCTTGAATCCTTATTTTATGCCTCCTCAAGAAGGTATGCTGTGGTGCTTTTTATTTTAGTTCCTGTCAGGACTTTAAATCAAGGCACCATTTCACAAAATGCTGTGTACTTGAAACAAAAGGTAGTTCCAGCACCGAACATTCAGGCTATACCTTTCATCTGGAAGAGAGTATGGAGTTTCTTATGGAGGAATATGGTCACCTCCTCAATCCCCTGTTGCATCCATGGGAATGTTACGAAAGCAAATTCCTGATGTTCCCTGACACATGGACAAGCACCCACCTCTGCAGTGACTCACTGTCCAAGGAGTCTGCAGGCACCTGAGGTAATCCATGTAAATAATCCCCTCTGCATGGCTGCATGGCCTTCCTGAGCAGTTGGTGATGTGCAGGTGAAATCCTTCTTCTCCCAACATCAACAAAAATGTTGTTTCAGACACCACAGACCTGGAGGTGCCCAAGGCCAGTTTGGATGGGGTTCCCAGTAATGTGGTCTGATGGAAGGTTCCCTGCCCATGGCAGGGGAGTTGGGACAACAAAACCTTCATGGCCGCTTCCAACCCAAACCATTCCATGATTCCTTGCTTCTATGACCTCGCCCTTAAGCCCATCATGTCTTCATGAAGACAAGACCTACCTCAGAGGTGTGTGAAGCCCACACAAATGTTAACAAGAAGTCCAAAAGGCAACTGGACTGCTTTCACCGGATGCATTCAATTCCAGGAACACTAACCA
The DNA here is from genome assembly GCA_013398055.1 of Ifrita kowaldi. Taxonomy (NCBI): domain Eukaryota; kingdom Metazoa; phylum Chordata; class Aves; order Passeriformes; family Cinclosomatidae; genus Ifrita; species Ifrita kowaldi. Next base: position 35,433 of record VZRS01004060.1, on the reverse strand, counting down.
CAGTCATGAATATCAATAAAAGATCAGTAAGAAAAGAGGATAGGAAAAAACGTTGTGTACAGACACTTTAGAGGCATAAACAGAGAAGGCTCATCTGTACTAACCCATGTGCACCCACGTGCACAGACATCACATTTTTTTTCAGTATTTAAAACCCACAGTCAGTCTGAACCACACTTCAGAGGAAGTTCTGAGAATCTGAAGTAATTTCTAAAGCAGGTTGTGATTTAGGAAGATAAGGAAAAACTCTGACTAAGAAGCCAAATTTCCAATTGTATATTCCTGACAGAGGCTTGGACTTGAGTTTTCATTAAACAAGACAAGATCCCAACAGAATTCACTCCTAGAAGTAGTGGCAGGTGATGGGGGAAAGGACAAATAAGAATCTAAAAAAAAAAAAAAAAATAACAAAACCAAAACCTAAAACCTAAAAAGCCCCTGCAGGATGAGACAGAGTCTGTGAATAAGTGCCTGCCACCACAATAGGATACACATGGACTGTTCAAAAATGCCTTTGCAGGAAGCCAGGCCACAAATAAAACAAGACATGTGGTATGGGGTTGAATTGGCCACTTTTTTATTAAATAAACAATTGATCCGCATCAAGTAACTCTAAATCATTTAGGACGTCTTTGTTGATCCCGAACAGAACTAATACGTGCAGATAACCTGAACTTGGCATTGCGATTGTCATTCCCTGCACATCTACCCCCCATCAGAAATCCCAGTTCTGTGTGTGTCTCAGAGGGGCAGGAGAGCAGAGGAGAGAGAAGATAGGGAGGGTCATGAACAGGGGGAACAATCTCTTTTCATCATCCAAATATCTTCAAGTCTGAAGAGATGCAAACCAAGGAGGGGGGACACACCAGTGTCAGTGTCATGGGATGGCACCCCCATTCCATGCCCGCTGCTGTGTGTTCTGCCCATCATTCCAGGCAGGGAGGACTAAAATAGTATGACTGCTCCTACCGTAATTCTTGGCAAAGTCAACAGAAGGAGGTTAGAAAAATACGAAAGGCTAAATGCATCCTGCCATGGTCCTCGTGGAAAGATTAAAAGCCAAATTTTTGCCACAACCTGACGACTTTAAAGATGTTATTTCTAACAGAAGTGTAATCAACATAGAAAAATTAGAAAGTATTTCACCATAGCATTGTCATGATCAACAAAGATCACAATGGCAACACAGAAATAATATTTTGTCCAAATGCCTTGCAAAACTCTCTCATTTGAAGAGGGTGAGATTCAGACAAGGCTGCTCTGAATTCTCCAGGTTCACTCCTGTGATTATTGTGGCTTCAGATAAGTTATCTTGCTCCAGTGTTCTTGTATGACTTTTATAAGTCAGAGATATTTTGGTCAACATTTTTCCAAGCTGCTGTTGGTTGCTTGCTCCTTATTCTTTTTCAGAATTTTAACCACCATTTTTTTTAAAGCCATGCTCAGTGCCACCACTTCATAGTCACCACTCTTACAAATCCTACAGAAATGGAAGCATTTTGGAAAATCCAATTTGACCCTGATGTAACAGAGAGAATACCTGTGAGCTTCTGCCATACTTAAGGCAAGGATTAGGGCCAAAGGGCAAAGATCTGGGTTCAGAAGAGTGAAAAGCTTTATGGTGACAGTAAGGATTACAATTAAATCACTTGCCAGGAACACAAAACATTTTTTTAAATGTTGTCACTCTTTAAGAAGTGTATTCTACTTTTCAGCTGATGATCAATCACTGCCTATTTTGATTTTTTATCAAAATAGGGAAAATGCCTTCAGAGTAATATTTTTGTGGAGGCTTGATCCTGAAAGACTAGACCCAGCCGTGAGGGTCCATCGGGATCTCAGTAGAGTTTCTGTGGTACCATTAGCATCCCAGTGCTCAGTTAACCCTCTGTTGGGTTAACTGTTGAGATTGTTTTTGTGGATTTACACCCAAAATGGTCCAGATGTGATGTTTGTAGTGGTCTCATTTCTTGTGGAGTAAAGGAAGGGACAAAAATCATACAGCACAATATTTGCCATTGTTAAAATCAAAATGATGATCAGGACAGAGCAGGGAGAGGAACTTTGCAATGAAAAAGATCCAAATCCACATTTTGGGTTCACACCTCTCAAACAGCTTGTGGGAAAATAGTAACAGCGACAACAATAAACACAGGAGCAACAAAAATGTGGAATCCCAATGCCTGTGCCCACAGTGAGAACAAAAAATGCAAAGCCTGGGCCACCTCGCCTTTAATTTCCTAACTGCTGTTTTGTAAGGCTGTGTCATGCTTCTCAGTTCAAACACGCTTTGGCTCTTTATTATTCATGGGCCTTTTTCTCAGTCAGTGGTGTTGAATAATAAAACAGCCCAGGATCAAATGGGCCAATTCTCCACGCCTGACACCAACTGCTACTGTTCGCTGGGCTCTGCCAAGCGTTGCCTCTGATAATGAGTGGGATTTGGTTAAACAGTAAATTAATGAATAATGAAATATCCAGGTTGATCAGTTAGAGAGCACGCTTGCTCTGCCCCCGGCCAAGTGCTCGGGGCAGAAATTACTCTCAAACGGCACTTGCCTGTGTGCTGGGCTGGATAACTATTTTACAGCCTATTGCTTGACAGGATGTTGGGAAGGGGGCAAGGGGAAGGGGGGAAGTCGGGGAAGCAGAGCGCGGAGGGCAATCTCCTTATCACCCCGCATGGAGGGGAGAAGGGGCCTCTTTGGGGTTGTGCAGACCCCCCTAGAACGGGGAGAGGGTTGCAGGGTTGCAGGAGGTCGTGATGAGGCTGGATGAGCTCCCTCTTAGGTCTTCCTCCCTCTTCTCCCGACTTTTTAATTATTATATCGGTGGTAGCATTATTATTATTATTATTATTATTATTATTATTATTATTATTATTATTATTATTATTATTATTCCCTAGTTAGGATTACCTTGACCCTGGCTATCACTGGGGTTAACCCAAACTTCCCCCTTCCCCATCACTATCAATTCTCGCCTTCCATCAGCCTTGTCCGAGCGTGTTTCAGAGCAGGGCCACCGCTCCTGGCGGGGCTTGGAGCCCAGACTGAAGAAAGAGCCTCTCGGAGCCGTGCGTCAGGTGTTTGGGGCAAATAAAAGAATCTGTGAAAGGCTCTGCCTGCACGGGATGGGGCACAGAAACAGAGAGATGGAAAAAGCAAGTGCGGAAAGGAGAAAACAACCCTGAACCCTTCATTTTAATAACCCCGTACCCTTCATTTTCTGCATCGGGAGAAATAAGCAGCTGTGAAATATTTCCCGCAGGTCAGTAACACAAGCACGTGTGTGTACACAAACACACAGGCACGATTTTTACCGCTAGAGAAGGGGAAAAAGCTCCCACACCCGGAACTGTACCCCAGCCCAGGGTGTTTATTTGGGGTGCTGGTATTGCTCCACATCAGCGAGAAAACCGCTACAATTATCACCTTTTATCCAGAAGGGAAACTCTCTGTAACCAACTCACCCTTTTTTTTTTTTTTTTTTTTTTTTAATGGTTATTCTTTCCAAACTTTCCAAACAAGCCCAAACTTCCTAAACCAGAGCAAGGAGGGTGAGGGGAAAAACGCTGTATACATGTAAAAGAAGGGAGTAGAAAACCCATCTCTTTCCAAAACGCAAGTTTTCAGGTCGGGGCTCAGTTACTTTCGCTTGTCTCATGTCACTCCGAAGTTAAAATTTAGAGAAACCTGTGAAGCGTAAGGAGCAGGAGGTCCCTGCTCTGCCTCGGTCATCGCCCCCGTCCTCCCCCAGCTGCCGGGCGCAAGGAAAAGCCTCCAGGCGCCGGCTGAGGTGGCAAGGTCCCGGGAAAGCAGGGTTGGAGGGGTTTAACGAGAGCCTCCTTAATTTTCTCAGTGTTCATTCGTCTGACGGAACGGCGTTGTGCGAGTGTAGGGATGAACAGGCGGCTCTGGGGCAGGTTAGAGCCGGTGTTTGCTTTATCTCTCGAGCAGAACCACCTCTCGCATTCACCGTCTCACCTTAATATCAAAATCCACAAGTTTTCGTTTTCAAGTATTTCGCTTCGCTCCTTCCTGCTCGCCAGTTTAAAATGCATTTTTTACTCCAGACTATTTCCGTGAAAACCATCTACCAAAAAAAAAAAAATGTTTTCTAGCCCCATTTGCAGTTCTTCCACCACCACCCCTCACCCTTTTCCCACCATTGCCAGTTATTATACTGTGATTTTCCATACAGAGCTGGCAATAGGCTCCCTTTTTCCCAGCCAAAGCAGGTTCCACTCTGCACTGGAATAAAGAGGAGTTTAGGGGTGACCGGGGCTGATGTCATCCCTATCACTGCTCACAGCTTTTTGGGAAAACTGCAGCTTTCGGTTAAGTTACTGGGAGTTTCACAGGACCAAAAAAACTGCCAGGTGATGCTTTTCGCACGGAGATAAACTATTGTTAGTGCTGATTTCATGAGGCAAAATATCTTTCCTGGTACTTTGACGGATTTTTACAAGGAAAATAAATGCCCACACGCATTTCATTCACATTGGTGTTTTAAACTAGTAAAACCATGGATATAATTGCAGTTGCAGAGAATGCTTTTATTAAAACTCAGCACGAACTGATCTATCACCTGGAAGGGACTAAAGGCTTTTGTTTTAAAGGAAATGTTCCTCTGGACCTGAGGAAGTATCCTCCTCTCATGCTGTTAGGAGATGCAGACAATTTCGTTGTGTACTTAACAGGACTAATAATCACCGTCACAGCACTTCCCCACTCTGGGGAACCGTGCAGGTCCAGTGTTTGCCTTTGTATTAAAAACACCTTGCAAATGTTAGATTTGAGTGGTTTGAGGGTTATTTTGGTTGTGGAATTTTTGTATGCATTTGCCCCATTCGCAGCTGGAGGGGGTAAAAAGATTCTGAAATTTCGGGTGAGAAATACGTGCGCAAACACACACGCACTTTTTTTTAATTTTAATGTTGTTTGGAGGAACCTCTAAAGTAATTACGGTCATTTCGTAATTGCATGAGATACTGGGGTTTTTCTTCTTATTATTAAGCAGAGAGTATACAGACACTCTTAACTCGTAAACCCCCAGAGATTTATCCCTCCCTGCCCCAGGAAGCATTCACAGGCAGAGAGGGTTTTTTGCTGGAAGGGTAATCGGGGCAGCCCTTCCTCCGCTGGGACACCGGGATGTGCGGGAAGCAGCAGAGCCCAGCCCTGAGGGGAGAGCTCCAGGAAGGACCGGCCCCTTGCACCGGCTGGACTCTCCTGCAGCGGTTAAATTCCGAAGGCAAAGACAAGGAGCATTTTTGTTTTTCCCTTAACTCCTAAAAGCCAGTAGTGGAACCGACTCACTGTTGTGACACGAAATGTAACACAATGTCCTGGTACAGCTGTGCACAGACACAGACACGCTTCCAGCTACAGGGAAAAAATATGTGTGGATGCCTGTTTACGAGACAGACAGAGAAAACGAAGGAATTTGGTGAATATATTGGTCCTGGGAATTATTTAAGACATTTGACTAGTTCCATCATAGGGACACCAGATGTTATTTATGAGGTCTCGTATAAATATGGGCCATACCATGCAGGTGGGGAGGGAAAGGCGGGGAAAAAAGCCGAAGGAAGGAAAGAAAGGAGTTCACCCCAAAGGGATGAAAGACAAAATTGATGTTTATAACTATATAAATCATGCTGAAGTTCTGTAATGGAAACTAGAACTACCTGGAGCTTATAGGAAGAGAATGGGACAAGGCGGGAGAGGCAGAGGGAGGGAAGGTCCCTGCTGGCCATGGCTGGGAAAGCAGATGAGAACCCAGCGCCGTGGGGAGGGGAGGTGGTGATGAGCTGGGGTACGGCTGGCTCTGCTGGGGTTACTGCGGCTAGTCCCTGTTTTTATCCTTAGCTGGAGAAAGTGCGAGGAGGGAGACCAGGACATAGGTAGGTAGGTAGGAAGAGAAAGAGAGAAAGAGAGAAAAAGAGAGAAAGAGAGAGAGAAAGAGAGAGAGAAAGAGAGAAAGCAAGGAAGAAAGGAAGGAAGAAAGAAGGGAAGAAAGAAAGAAGGAAGAAAGAAGGAAAGACGGAAAGACGGAAAGAAAGAAGGAAAGACGGAAAGACGGAAAGAAAGAAAGAAAGAAAGAAAGAAAGAAAGAAAGAAAGAGAGAGAGACATCAATCTGATCTTGTCTTGTTGAAGATCGCTGGGAAAATGTAGTGGAGAAGAGGAGATCAGCAGGAATATTCCTGCTTTCCTGACACCACTTTTCCAGAGCCCAATGTCCCGGTGTCCGAGCTGGCTGCAGGGCGGGGGGAGCGGGAGGAGACCCCGGCCCGAGGGGAGGCAGGACACGCCACTGCCTCCCGAAGCAGCGAACTGCACTTTATTATACACGCATACACAGATGTGCTTTGAATTTGCAACCCTGACACAGTGGCCGGGAACCTGGAAAACTCGGGGTGAGCCCTTCCTCGTCTCATCGGGTCCCGTTTTAAAGGGAGCCCTCGATTTCCACAAACGGGTGCTTCTGCTGAGTTAAAAGAGACCTTTTCCCTGCGCATTTGCTTTTGTTTTGGTTTGGTANACCCACCCGCCTCCTCCATCCCGGGCCCCACAAACTTGCTCCGGGCGTTTTTGCCATCACACCACGGAGAGAAAGTAGGTCACGGCTGAGTCCAAGCCTGGCTGAAGCCGAGGCAGCCGAGCCTCGAAAGCTTTCCCATAGAACACACTTTGGGGTCGTCGTTTGCAATGTTGTTTGGTTTTGGTTTTTTTATTATGATGAAGATGATGATTTATTTTGGACATCATGCGCGATCAGCTGAGCCGGCTCCTGTAGTCCAAGCTGGAAGGAGAGGGAGAAGGGAGGTAGTTTGGGAGATGGAGGT